>PQWD01002537.1:61036-139148 GCA_019425675.1 Leucinodes orbonalis | reverse complement strand
GCCGACGTGTCAACCGCAACACCAAATAAATGTTTGCGTCTGAAATGTCTTAACCTCATTTCAGACATTTTAGATTTATGGCGAATAAATATTCTGCATACAGTTCGTAGATCGCATTTCCCATTTTCTAAGCATAGACGACATTGCGTATGAACATAATTCAAACGTTTTTAGGGCATGGTATTTTTCCATGCACATAACATATAATGTTGTTGAACCCATCATTTATAGATATCCTTTAAATGTTCTATTACTGTTATTTTAATTACAGGCAGTCCTCGACTTACGTCGTTTCGATTTACGTCGTTTCAAGTTACGTCGAACAATGTTTTGATACTATTCCTCAAACATACGTCATTTGTTTCGATTTCCGGCATAGGAGAATTCACTTGTCGCAGGGTCAATGTCTAAGCCTCCTAATTTTGAGAGCAGTTTTAATGTTAATAACAAAATTTGTGCAGCCTATCAGTGTTACCAATTTGATTACATAATATAGTTTTATAATAATTATTTAATATAATATATACACTCAAATACCAAAAAAAATACATTTAAGAACTTACTTTTGGTAATAAAGTCTTATCCTTTGTTATAAATGCAGTTTTATCTTTAAATTTAGAGTCCGTATGGATTCTAACCCTTGAGTTTTACATGTAAACATATGAAAAAATATGTCTCGACTTACGTCGTTTCGATTTACGTCGCGTTTTTCGAGAACCTAACATGTCGTAAGTACGAGGACTGACTGTATTTCACTGGAAAACGGTGCTGTCCGCTCTGTGTGACTTGTTTTCGTCACGGTGATCGATATTATTTAATAGAAAAGTATAATTGTAATCGCTATATTCGATTAAATATCTTTACCTTATTTCGGGTAAGAAGCAAGATAAAAATGTATATAAAATAATTATCATACTTATTCTTCAAGTTACTTGTCGATTTTGTATCTTATATTTCTTTTTGAATGTAAGACACAAAATCATCGTTTATGAATTTATTAAAAAGTCGACATCACAGGTAACCGAAGATCTGGCAGCTACCTTGGACAAAGAATCAGTCTGGCAATCCAAAGGGGTAACGCTGCCAGTATTTTCGGAACCTTGCCGAAAGGGACTTCTTTTAATTATATTTTTTAGATTTTTATTTATTTTTAAGTGTTTAGAGTGTAATATATTTTAAATAAATTTAAATCGTTATTTTGAAATTATGTACCGTGGGTATACATATTCAAATAAATATATTTATTTATTTAAAATAAACAGTAAATATAAATTTAGGATAAGAAATAATACTTATAATTAATTTTTTTACCCTTGGTACTATGTACCACAAAATACATGGATACATTCATAAGTACTTATGTTCGAATGGTAATTACACATTTTCTATGTAAATACATAACACAGTTTATTAAAGCTAATGTTTTTGTGCTTTTTCATTTAATTTATTAACCGATTATAACGTCTCATTACAGGGTACAGGGGGTAACCGCCATCTCTTATTATTTAATTTAATTATTTATAATTACCATATAAAAAGTTTTACAATATTTTTAACAAATCCTTTACTAAAACCATAAAGGTTTGTTGTGAAGGGATTTTCAAAATAACTAAAATAAATACAAACTAAAATTACATTATTTTTTATTAAAATTAAGTTAACTATAAAATTGAAAGAAAATAAAATAAAATAAAAATAATCTGAAAATATCGAAGGAATCGAGTAAGCTTTTGTTTATTTGAAAATGATGGAAAAAACATCTCTTAAAACAGTATTACTTAAATAATACGTCAGCATTTTTGTACCATAAAGGCGAAGTAATATTATTGTAATACTGTTTTAGGATATCGCGGTAACACCCCTGGCCTAAGCAAAGATGATGGAACGCCACTTTGCGCGGTCCTGACATACTTCCTCAGCTTCATTCACATCCATCAATCTTTTCATACAAGCTCTTTTATTCCTTTTGCTTGGGACCCCAGCCTTCTTAAGGACTTGACCAATTTGGTCAAGGTAAGTCCTTCTGGGTCGTCACCTGCTCGTGTATCCTTCCACATTCGCACAATGAACCTGCTTTGCTATTCTCCTTTCACTATGCGCTCCAAGTGTCCATACCATCCTAACATCCCTCTTTCTACTTTACACTAAATAAATAAATAAATATAATAATAAGTCAGAGTCAAACCCATCACGAATTCACGTCAAGTCGAATACCTAACGATTGATATGATGTACATCATCATAAGCTCATTAACCTTCCCACAGAGGCGCACGACCCTACCCGTACAGGGTGATAAGGCCTTAGTCGTCCGGGCCCAGTGCGGATTGGACGACTTCACGCACAATCCTCGAATTTCTTCGCAGGCGTGCGCAGGTTTCTTCTCGACGTTTTCCTTCACCGTAAGAGTGTCGGATACCGTACATATAATTTCGAAAATTCATTGGCATACGGCGGTATTTGAACCTGCATTCACCAGATTGGAGGCAACACTCCACACCAATGAGCCACCAACGCTCTCATGATGTGCATGCAGGTTTTATAACGTATTTTTACTTGTAAGTATCGTTGATTGTTTTAAATAAAAAATAAATAGAAGAGGTGTAGGTATACAAATAGCTAAGGAAGATGAATTATAATTATAAGAGCGATGACAATAATCATAAATAATTAATTAAACTAGAGCAAACAACAATGTCGCTGGAGGCTTGATGAGAAAAGCGGAGGACTGGGCTATCTGGCGCAATATGGGGGAGACCAACAGTGGACTGTGATAGGTTGAAGAGAGAAAGAGAAGCAGCAAAGAGCTTCAGCATCAAAACATTTTACAATTTACATAGTTTCCTAACATAGCTATTTCTATATGCATATATGCCATAAATAGATAAAATATTATGATTTATTAAATAATTTTGGAGCGTGTTAACTACTTGAGGCATACGTATGTATTGTTGTAATGATAGTAGCAACTAAGTTGTCAACCTAGTTATACAATCAGGCAGACATAAATATGAATAGGCGGTGGTAAGAAGTTACTGATACAAAATTTAAAACACAGATTAGTCGCTAAGTTAAGACAAGTGGCAATAAAATAGTTATTTTTGTACTTGCACCGAAATGTTGACATGAATATGGATCTTCCCGAGATTTTTGGACAATCCCATGTTTGTGAGATCTTCTACATAGTTTCAGTCAGTTATTAGGTTCTATACTTAAGACTTTACAACTATATTTTCACTGTTTAATTTGACTGCTTATTTTTATTTAAACGTTACCTGTGGGGGTTTGTTATTGGCTCTTTATTGTTATATTTATTTTATATGTATATTGTAACTAATGCTAATATATTTATTTTATTTTAACACCTTCTGGCTTCACCCTGTTAAAATAAATAAATATACATAATCGATTTCAGCTCATTTCGTTCACAACATATACACTACTTTGCCTGTTCAACATTTAGAACAACACTGGCGAAAATTTACACTTCAAAGTCACATATTAACCTTACTCTCATGAACAAATCTAAAATTCACTATACCTAATTATCACAATCTGCTCACTTCTTTCCCAACTTTGGCGGCTTCGCCATCAACACTGGTAACATCCGGATTCTTGCCTTCGAGTATTAGATATATCTCTTCAACGGTCCGTCCTTTTGTCTCTGGCACCCAGAGTATAGTGTACACGGTGCCAAGGAAGCAAATGATTGAGAACATAATGAAGACCCAGTGGATGCCGAGCAGTTTGAGCACTGGGTCGTAAGCTTTGGTCTGGACGAAGTCACTGAGCGCCGTGAGCGATATGATGAGAGACGTCGCGATGCCGCGGTACTGAAAGGAAAGAAAATAATTATGAGGAAGTAAAGTCCCAACTAACTCTGCCCTCCTAACGAAGAGTGCAATAAAATTCACTTATGACTTTTGTTATTGTTAGTCATAATGTATAAAGTGATATTGAAGAGGTCTTAAGTCAATTTGCCCCAAAAACCAAAATTATTGCATTTTTCGTTATGAGAGCAGAACTGTAACTGCCTCTGTGGTATAGTATATCAGCTTTGAGCGACGCGTGACTTGGAGGTCATGGGCTTGAAATCGAATCGAAGGCCTATAGTAGGATATAAAAGGCTGGTTGATGTCATATACATATGGATTGCAAAACACCTGTACAGCGAAGAGCGAACTAATTTACTAACTTACCTTTCGGAGCACGAAGTGATTCGAGATAATATTTTAGATTTCCAATTCGATAGTCTGACCATTGCGATAGAACTATATTTGTAATTATAAAGTAAGTAAATTAACTTACATGGTAATCAATCAAACGCAACAAAAAATATATAATATAATTAAATTATAGTAACCTATCGTTATTTATCAAAAACGAGTATAGACATTATACATACATACAACTTAGTTAAAGTAACAGGAAAGTAAATCAGTATTCAAGAAGTCTCAGTGTTACTAGAGGTTGTCGATGGTGCTTGAGAGAGGAAAATACTCAGTTAAATACAAAGATTTAGGTACTAATACGATAGAAAATAAATATCTTTCGCTTATTGAAAAGCCCATTTATTAAAGAATCCAGTCATCATTAGTCTATAACGTCTACTGCAGAACGAAGGCCTCTCCTAATCATTTTCCATGTGGATCGATCCCTAGCCCTTGACATCCATCTGCTGCCCGCCACCTTAACCTGGTCATCTGTTCATCTGGTTCGGGGCCTACGCTTCATTTTCCCTTACGCAAAGGCCGAATAAATCAAATCCTTTATTTCAGACATGAAAATGTCCATATTACGTTACGTTATTTTGAATGTATCACTATTAGAGAAGACTTGTTTTCATATGCTCAGTGTATTCCAAATAAATTAATAGTAACATTCACTCATTCAAATACTATTTAACGTAACAAAAACAAAAGGTAGACGTAAATAATTAAAAAAGAACACAACTTACTTGGAAGCAGAAGAGATCAGACATAATAACATAGGGCACAGGTTGGTACCCTGCGGCATCCGCGAATATGCACACGCACATAGCCAGCACGGGCAGCCAGCCTGGCAGCCATACCCCAGTGGAAGTTAAGTAGAACCACAAACCCATGGTTAGCATGCAGAAACCGGTCACGAAAGATGTAGATGCTAGAAGCCACTGGAACAGAAATATTATATGGTAAGCCAAGAACTCAACTGCCGCCGTGGTCTAGTGTAGTGTGTGTGTGTAGTGGTGACTCGGATGTAGTAAGTTTGATTCCGTAGATTTTCCTAGTTTGGTTAGGGTATTGCAGGCTGAATCACCTGATTCTTTTAAAACAAAGATGATTACGTGCTTCGGAGGGCCGCTTAGACCAAGATTTGCAAAATTTGGTATCAAATTCTTCTTCCAACGTTAATTTGCGTATTCGAAACTTATGACCAGGCCCTTTGTAGTTGGTCTACTTCAGTTGCATTTAAGGGAAAGAACATAAACCAAGCAAGTAAATCACATTTTCCGTTTTCCATTTCTAAATTGTAATCAAAAAGGATACGCCATCCGTGCCTCAAAAATGAACCACCGAAGAGAGTTCAATTTGTACTCTTTTGTTTAGTAAATGTACGCTCATTCGAAATATGTGTATGGGTGCTGTCACTGCATTTGGAACACATTGTCGATTGTTTTGTGAGCATATCACGATTCTATACTTTTTTACATCATTGCTAAAAAGGGGTAAATTGTTGTAGGTGATTTTCTTCTTTAATATTCAGGCATTTATATTATAATGAGCTATGTGGATTTTTCATTAGCTGTTTCTTTGGTACTTAATTAGGAAGATTATCACCTGATTAAACATACGATTTCCCGCAGATGTAATTAAAGAAAATAAAATTCCGGGCATAATAAAATTGTACATATTGCAGTACAGCATTTGCACTATTACAGTGTTATTGTGTCCGAGATTAATTGTATTAAATATTTATGCGGAAGTACGGAACTTATCTACAGTAGTTTCAAACAAGTAAACTCATTGCTGATTCATGAATAATTGCGGAGAATAATTCATAAGTTAAAAATAAACGATTTTGCAAAGGAAACTTTAAATTTGAATCTCAATTAAATACTTAAACCAAAAGATAATTTCTTAATAGACTTGTCTCCTTAACAGTAGAAGTGTCACTTATAATCTGGGTATTTGTTGGAAAAATATAGTTTCTCTTTCTCCATATTTGATGCATCGTCCATTTTGGGTATGTCATTTTACATTCGTTTAAAATAATATGTATAGCCCATATCTTTTCTATAAGGAATCTATAAAATATGTTGCCTTTCGATCGCGAGGGTTCAGGTTCAAATTCCGCCACTTACCAATGTGTTTTCGAATTTTCGAAATAATATTTCAAGGAAGAAATAATCTGATGAAGGAATCGAATGAAGGATCTTACGGTGAAGAAAAACCATCGTATCTAAACCTGCGCACGCCTGCGAAAAGATATACATTTTGTGCGTGAATTTGGCTAATCCGCGTGAACGACTAAGGCTTATACATCCTTTACTGGTAGTCTCGTGCCCCTCAGTAGGGTCGTTTGATGAGCTGATTATGATAATAATGACTGATATCCTTTTCCATCAAAAACTTACCTTTCGACCAGTAGATTCAACAATGCAACTAGCCACTATAGAGCCGATGAGCTGTAGCGCTCCAACCGCGATGGTCTGCTTGTTGGGACTGAGTTTCAGGCTAGTAGTCTCTGCGGCTTGCTCGAAGATCGAGCTGGCGTACGTGAGCAGCACCAGATATCCACAGGTCTCTTGGTTCACCATGACGTTTACTGCTATACGGAACGCCTTGAATCTGGTCTTGTCCGCAACTGTAATACAAAGCATAAGAATAAGAATCTTTATTTACAAGAAACACGGTACATAATAACGAAGTTAAAATAATAAGATAAGAATACATAAAAATAACATAAAATAATAATAACATAAAAAAATAAGAAGAAAAAATAAGAGAGTCGGTGGCTCAGTGGTGTGGACTGTCGCCTTCCTACCGGGAGGGCTGAGGTTCAAATCCCGACACGTACCAATGTATTTTCGAATTTTCGAAAATAGATGTACGTTATCCGACGCTCTTACGGTGAAGGAAAACATCGTGAGGAAACCTTCATGCACGCCTGCGAAGAGATTCGAAGGTTGTGTGTGAAGTTGTCCAATCCGCACTGGGCCCGCGTGGACGACTAAGGCCTAATCACCCTATACGGGTAGGCTCGTGCCTCTCGGTGGGGACATTTAATGAGCTGATGGTGATGACATAAAAAATTGCGTTCTACATGTTTCGCCTAATAAAAGTAAAAAAGTAAATAAAACATAAATTTGGTTGCTTTCACACACAAATAATAATTAGCCAAGAGTACCAACCACAGACATCCGAATAACAATTAGACTGGACAAGCCGCCAAGTTTATAGGCAGTCCCAGTGTCGCAATTACTTTTCAATTCTTACCTGTGAAACGATATTATATTTCTCGGTAAATTTTACTGATTCACTGCGATGATGGCATGTTACAATTGCAACATTTTGGAAAAAAAACGGTAATTTCTTCTAAAATTCGTGCGTCTTCATTCGTCTCACGGAGCGTAAACTATAGCCAGTATATGCTCGTTGAGCATACATTTGTCGCACTTTTTAACGCGGCTTGCCCCATCTCCTGTATTGGGAAATCTGTGGTACCAACTAAGAATTCATAGACACTGTAGAAATTATGTTTCAATAACCATAGATATAGCTTCTTACAAAACGATGAGCGGCTTAAGAATTTCAATGCTACCGGTATTTTATTATATATTTTAACACATATTTAAGATACTTTTTATATATAAACTAGTTCTGATGGTTAGTTTTGATTAAGTTTTATGGAAAGTTCGGAAAGGTTTTGAAGAAGCGTCCACGTAATGAAAGGGAAACGGAGACCGACTCCAAGATATACTGATGACTGATTTTTTATATGACGAAGTGAACAGGATAGTCATGACTCATGACGCTCACCTGATGATGCCCTTTACAGCATTCGATTTAAATGAATATATTAGGAGATATCGCAGTTTTAAATCACCTATACAAACGAAAAAGCGGGTTAAAGTAAGCGTTAGCCCAAAGTTACTATTCTATGCGGACGAAGTCGCACGCAAAAGCTAGTTAGAGATATGGCTATAATGCCCCCTTCTACTATTGGTACATGAAAGATTGGCCATCATTGCAAACATCTAGTGGTACACATCATTTAATTTAATCTAACTTTTAGTTAGGGTCCCTCTGCTGAGCGAATGCCTCCCGAAATTAATTGGAAAAAAAGAAAGTCAGAAGAAGTTGAAGTTACGCCTGACCATGACAGAGCGGCATTGAAAGAGATGAACAACTAATAGACAGCTAACGAAAAAGTATTTTTTTCAAACGCTTCCTGTTTTTATTGTGTCGGACGGACGGACCAGTTTCAAAACCTATTAATCTCGTACCGCGGAAGTATGTAAGTGACAATACTTGTGCCTACTGGTATAACAATACCGGTAGAACAGAAGTCGGTATCTGACAAACATATTAATAGTACAAGTAGTTGTGTACCTTGAAACCACTGGACTGGTTTTCGATCGGCAGAAATGTAATGCCTAATTGCCAATCCTGACTCTGAATCAGGGCTGCCACCATTGCCAAATTGCCCAAATTCGAAGAAAATAATAATTGTAATGAACGAAGTATAAAAATTATATACTTTTAATGGTTAACTTGTTTATTTTTCTCACTTATTCAAGTTGAGAAATTTATCCTAGTACTAAGAAGTATTTAATACTATTTACTATTTAAGGTAATAATTATATTCCCATTGAAGTGGCGTCCAGTGGCGTCTTACGTATATTATTATTTTATACGTAACATTAGCAGAAACCGACGAATTTACTTATCTATGGATTCTACACGGATTCTATGTTCTTTAGAAGAACTCTGCATCAAGTTATTAGCGACTGAACTAATACTACCACAGATTTCCCAATACAGGAGATGGGGCAAGCCGCGTTTAAAGTGCGACAAATGTAAGCTCAACGAGCATACACTGACTGCCAGTTTACGCTCTGTGAGACCAGTAAAGACGCACGAATATTAGAAGAAATTACCGTTTTTACCAAAATGCCATCCTGTGCAATTGTAACATGCCATCATCGCAATGAATCAGTAAATTTACCAAGAAATATAATAACTTTTCACAGTTAAGAACCGAAAAGAAATTGCGACACTGGGACTGCCTATAAACTTGGCGGCTTGTCCAGTCTAATTAAACATAAAATAAATAGGATAAAAAAAATTAAAAGGTTTTTAAAAACCTGTATTTAATTCTTGTGAATTCTTATAAAACAGCTGTCACTTTTTGTTTATGACGGTCTACATGATCCCTTTCAGCGGTTATCTCCGTGCATCGCACGCGTTATGCAAGCGTCGATGCATTTCTGACAAATGTCTTTAAGCGTATTTACGACTGAGCCTTGGACAAGAACCCTTATGAAATGTAGGATTTTGTTGAGGAGAGGCGCGGAAAGCGATAAGCGGATAATGCACATTAAATTAAAACAAGAAATCTAAGACAAATGTTTACTAGGTGGTAGACTCGGTACTGAGTCGTCAATGTTGGAACTGCAGCAGTACCGGATATCGTCCCATAAAATAGTAGTGTTTTGCATATCTGTGTTTTAGGTGAGGGTACTGTAGCTGGTGAAATTACCGGGTATTAGATACCTAACATCTGTTGTATCGGGTGTCGGGCGCAGTGTGGCGTTGATGGTGAATAATAACTGTCCATCAGTTGTTGGTCACTCTGTCATGGTCAAGCGTGTCACTAACCACTGGGTGAGCGTCTTGCCCGTCCTGTACACTTGGTAACAAAAAAATTGATCCCGGACCTCTTGGTGTAAAGCCGGTTCTGAACCAATTGCACCACATGGTGTAATTGGTTGAGATATCGTTATTCGAAAATCTCAACTCAAACTCAACATAGCCTCCATCCACTCCGCCATATTTTCAACGTCCATGCCTTTAGCTATGTAATAAATTTCCCTACGCCATTTACTGTTATGTGGCGTATTCACTGCGATTTATGCAATTACCCGAGTACTGCTAAGCGATTTATTATATAAAGTACATAATTTAATGTGCCATCTATAGAACAAACAAAAAAGAAGTACGAGATAGGTACGTAGATTTCTCACAGATACACAACGCCATCTGACGTAATTTAAGCAAGGAGATTGTACTATGGGGAGGTACTAAACAATTCAAACACAGTCATTACTTATGCTGCACTTCATGAATGTATCATGTACAAGGTGAAATTTTTAAATAACCATTAGGGCATTGCAAA
Source organism: Leucinodes orbonalis (assembly GCA_019425675.1). Classification (NCBI taxonomy): domain Eukaryota; kingdom Metazoa; phylum Arthropoda; class Insecta; order Lepidoptera; family Crambidae; genus Leucinodes; species Leucinodes orbonalis. The sequence goes on along the minus strand of PQWD01002537.1, from coordinate 128,770 downwards.
CTTAAAAAAAAGCTTATGTATTTTTTTTGTATATGCATCCATAATTATTTACATAGACCATTACAATGAGACATGTTCATGCACACAAATGTCTGTACTGTCCGGGTATCGAACCCGTTGGTGTATAAGCACACCATTTCACCACATTAGTCGTCATTAGATTTTTGATTCACATACAAATTCCGCCTCAAAGAGCACTTCATTCATATAAAACATCTACATACGCCTAACCTCAAAAACAAAGATGTTCCATTTTTGTTATTCAAAGCAACTTGATAATTTTGGAAAATAAAAAGTTGTTTCATTTAATCACTTGTATATATTGATTGATTAATTTATTTATCTACGGACAAAGTGGGATCTACCTGGTATGCTTTAAAGTTTTTATTTGAATAAGATTTGAATACATACTAAGGCTTTTAAAGCTGGCTTGTTCTACCGACTTGGTGTACTCTTCCTCGCTTTCCAACATTTGGATGGCTTCCTCCAAGTTCTTATCGTCAGTTGTTGTATTCATGAGCCAAGCTAGTGTGGCCCGCGCCTCCTAGAAGATGAGAATTCTTTTAAATATGCAGAAAGGGCAAATAAGGGCACAAACATCGCGTTTATTGCATACATTCGTCAACCCCTTGAAGTTGATAACACCTAAAGGTGTCAGAAACCAAAACATCCGACTTATCTTCGAAAAATCAACAAATTAAATACAAATCATCTTATTTTTTTAATTAAAGCCTCGACACTAGAACCTCTTAAACATTTATGGCCTCCTAGTACTTTTCGAAACAAAGGTTTTCATTCAGACAAAAAAAATACGTTTATGTTTTCAAAACATTCAACATTCATGACGNTAGAGATATGGCTATAATGCCCCCTTCTACTATTGGTACATGAAAGATTGGCCATCATTGCAAACATCTAGTGGTACACATCATTTAATTTAATCTAACTTTTAGTTAGGGTCCCTCTGCTGAGCGAATGCCTCCCGAAATTAATTGAGAAAAAAAGTCAGAAGAAGTTGAAGTTACGCCTGACCATGACAGAGCGGCATTGAAAGAGATGAACAACTAATAGACAGTTAACGAAAAAGTATTTTTTTCAAACGCTTCCTGTTTTTATTGTGTCGGACGGACGGACCAGTTTCAAAACCTATTAATCTCGTACCGCGGAAGTATGTAAGTGACAATACTTGTGCCTACTGGTATAACAATACCGGTAGAACAGAAGTCGGTATCTGACAAACATATTAATAGTACAAGTAGTTGTGTACCTTGAAACCACTGGACTGGTTTTCGATCGGCAGAAATGTAATGCCTAATTGCCAATCCTGACTCTGAATCAGGGCTGCCACCATTGCCAAATTGCCCAAATTCGAAGAAAATAATAATTGTAATGAACGTAAGTATAAAATTATATACTTTTAAAGGTTAACTTGTTTATTTTTCTCACTTATTCAAGTTGAGAAATTTATCCTAGTACTAAGAAGTATTTAATACTATTTACTATTTAAGGTAATAATTATATTCCCATTGAAGTGGCGTCCAGTGGCGTCTTACGTATATTATTATTTTGTACGTAACATTAACAGAAACCGACGGATTTACGTACCTATGGATTCTACATAGATTCTAAGTTCTTTAGAACTCTGCATCAAGTTATTAGCGACTGAACTAATACTACCACAGATTTCCCAATACAGGAGATGGAGCAAGCCGCGTTTAAAGTGCGACAAATGTAAGCTCAACGAGCATACACTGACTGCCAGTTTACGCTCTGTGAGACGAGTCAAGACGCACGAATATTAGAAGAAATTACCGTTTTTACCAAAATGCCATCCTGTGCAATTGTAACATGCCATCATCGCAATGAATCAGTAAATTTACCAAGAAATATAATAACTTTTCACAGTTAAGAACCGAAAAGAAATTGCGACACTGGGACTGCCTATAAACTTGGCGGCTTGTCCAGTCTAATTAAACATAAAATAAATAGGATAAAAAAAATTAAAAGGTTTTTAAAAACCTGTATTTAATTCTTGTGAATTCTTATAAAACAGCTGTCACTTTTTGTTTATGACGGTCTACATGATCCCTTGCAGCGGTTATCTCCGTGCATCGCACGCGTTATGCAAGCGTCGATGCATTTCTGACAAATGTCTTTAAGCGTATTTACGACTGAGCCTTGGACAAGAACCCTTATGAAATGTAGGATTTTGTTGAGGAGAGGCGCGGAAAGCGATAAGCAGATAATGCACATTAAATTAAAACAAGAAATCTAAGACAAATGTTTACTAGGTGGTAGACTCGGTACTGAGTCGTCAATGTTGGACTGCAGCAGTACCGGATATCGTCCCCTAAAATAGTAGTGTTTTGCATATCTGTGTTTTGGGTGAGGTTACTATAGCTGGTGAAATTACCGGGTATTAGATACCTAACATCTGTTGTATCGGGTGTCGGGCGCAGTATGGCGTTGATGGTGAATAATAACTGTCCATCAGTTGTTGGTCACTCTGTCATGGTCATGCGTATCACTAACCACTGGGTGAGCGTCTTGCCCGTCCTGTACACTTGGTAACAAAAAAAGATTGATCCCGGACCTCTTGGTGTAAAGCCGGTTCTGAACCAATCGCACCACATGGTGTAATTGGTTGAGATATCGTTACGAAAATCTTAGCTCAAACTCAATAGCCTTATCCGCTCCGCTTTATTTTCAACGTCCATGCCTTTAGCTATGTAATAAATTGCCCCACGCCATTTACTGTTATGTGGCGTATTCACTGCGATTTATGCAATTACCCGAGTACTGTTAAGCGATTTATTATATAAAGTACATAATATAATGTGCCATCTATAGAACAAACAAAAAAGAAGTACGAGATACGTAGATTTCTCACAGATACACAACGCCATCTGACGTAATTAAGCAAGGAGATTGTACTATGGGAGGTACTAAACAATTCAAACACAGTCATTACTTATGCTGCACTTCATGAATGTATCATGTACAAGGTGAAATTTTTAAATAACCATTAGGGCATTGCAAACTTAAAAAAAAGCTTATGTATTTTTTTTTGTATATGCATCCATAATTATTTACATAGACCATTACAATGAGACATGTTCATGCACACAAATGTCTGTACTGTCCGGGTATCGAACCCGTTGGTGTATAAGCACACCATTTCACCACATGAGTCGTCATTAGATTTTTGATTCACATACAAATTCCGCCTCAAAGAGCACTTCATTCATATAAAACATTTACATATGCCTAACCTCAAAAACAAAGATGTTCCATTTTTGTTATTCAAAGCAACTTGATACTTTTGGAAAATAAAATGTTGTTCCATTTAATCACTTGTTTATATTGATTGATTAATTATGGATTAATTTATTTATCTACGACAAAGTGGATCCACCTGGTATGCTTTAAAGTTTTTATTTGAATAAGATTTGAATACATACTAAGGCTTTTAAAGCTGGCTTGTTCTACCGACTTGGTGTACTCTTCCTCGCTTTCCAACATTTGGATGGCTTCCTCCAAGTTCTTATCGTCAGTTGTTGTATTCATGAGCCAAGCTAGTGTGGCCCGCGCCTCCTAGAAGATGAGAATTCTTTTAAATATGCAGAAAGGGCAAATAAGGGCACAAACATCGCGTTTATTGCATACATTCGTCAACCCCTTGAAGTTGATAACACCTAAAGGTGTCAGAAACCAAAACATCCGACTTATCTTCGAAAAATCAACAAATTAAATACAAATCATCTTATTTTTTTATTAAAGCCTCGATACTAGAACCTCTTAAACATTTATGGCCTCCTAGTACTTTTCGAAACAAAGGTTTTCATTCAGACAAAAAAAATACGTTTATGTTTTCAAAACATTCAACATTCATGACGAGCCATTTGGTGTAATGGGTGAGACGTCGGCTCTTACACCAAGGGTTCCGGGTTCGATCACCGGGCAGTACAAACATTTGTGTGCAACAATAAGTCTGTTTGTATTGGTTTGGGTGTCTCCCGATATTGGTATATTGGGAGACACCCAATTGGGAGACACCAAAATCCCCCGGGATATTGGTATCCCATTTTCAGTGGGTATTTGTTTATTTTTTATTTTATTATGACTTTTTATATCGTTTAACTTACGACTTCTAAGTTCGTAATTTTTATGATGATCATGAAAGTCTTTATGAAAAGGTACGAGTATAATTGTAGTAATTATGGGAAGCAATTCCTTTATCTTTGAGATAACAATCATCCATTGTTAAAACATTTATGGACATTTAAATATTATGACTAAATGTACTCAAGTTATGACAAATACGAATAGAAGCAACCCGTCGCTACAGAAATTATAACGTGTATGTGATTAAACCTATATAATAAAGTAAAAATCAAGATTAATTTACTCAAGTTAGGATTAAAATAAGCACAAAATAACGAGATAAATATAAATTGACAATTTAGATAAGAAGAGTCTGAATCAATAGAAGTTTACAATGGACATTATTAATGTTTAATATGGATTTAACCTAAATATTTATCTGCTACTACTATTTAACCTATCGCAGTCCACTGCTGGACATAGGTCTCCCCCATTTTGCGCCAGATATCCCGGTCCTCCGCTTTTCCCATCCAGCCTCCACCAGCGACTTCCGCAAGTCGTCGGTCCATCGGGCTTCCTACGCTACGCTTGCCGAGACGCAAGGTAATAAAGACTTTTTGTAAACATTAAAAAATATATATATTTAAAATTTTTATTAAGCTAACAATCTTAAATACCTTCAACTTGCCCTGTTTAATCAAGAAAACAGGCGTCTCCGGCATGGCCAGGAATGCCACAATATGTAGAACTGGTACCGCGGTGCACAGCCACATGACGGATGCGAACGGCAGCAGGTCCCCGCACAGGTAGATCACCAGGTAGCCCAGGTTCTGTGCCAGGATGAACAAGGAGCCGAGGGCACCTCGCACGTTCTCCGATGCAATCTGGCAGAGAACATTCATCATCAGCTCAGTATACGTCCCCACCGAGGGGCTAAAGCCTACCCGTATAGGGGGCATGGGCCTTGGTCGTCCACGCAGCCCAGTGCGGATTGGCCGACTTTACGCACAACCTATGAATCTCTTCGCAGAAGTGCGCAGGTTTCCTCACGATGTTTTCCGGATATTGGAAATATGGATGTTTGACGGATAATGTACATATAATTTCGAAAATTCGAAAACACATTGGTACGCCGCGGGATTTGAACCTGCGCTCTCGGTCGGAAGGCAACAGTCCACACCATTGAGCCACCGACGCTGTTACTATATATAACAAGAACATTACTGCTGTTAAATTAATAAATAAATGAACTACATTAATAAATATCCACTGACATTCACACAGCGCCATCGAGTCCCAAACCAAGCATGCAGCCTGTAATATAGGTAACAGTGGCGTGCACAGAGATTATAAATAGGGTATGCAAAGAGCAGTGACACTTATCACAAAAACAATAAATAATTTACATCTTTGTCAAATTGAGTGCTGTTGATGACAGCAAGTCGCCTATGGTTTTAAATCTGTAGAGGAAAATGGGCAAAGAAATGGGAATCTTTTAATATTTTGGCGAATTTTCGGGTCGTGTAAGGTCCATAGGTATCTAATATATGTAGTAGGGAAACTAGGGGTGGTCTACCCGTGAAGAGTGTATAGGCCTTAATCGTCTACGCGGGCTCAGGCTGGTTTGGCCGACGCACAACCTTTGTATTCCATTTAGGCACGTGCAGGTTTCCTCACGATGTTTTCGTTCACCGTAATCGAATAAACGTAAACATAATTTCCAAAGTTCGAAAAGACATTGGTACGTGGCGGGATTTGCATGCCCGTGCCTGCGCTCTCCAAATCGAAAGGTCAGACAGGCAACAGTCTACACAAATGAGCCACGTATGGTCAAAAGTTTAATAAACAAAAATTAAACATACTTTTTGTGACTAAACGTTTGAATAAGACCTGGTTACTGACAGGTCATTCCACGCAACCTTTACATCAATGTGTTTAAGACCACAATCAAATTCTATGGACCTTAATCATCATCGATGTCATGCACCTATAGGGAAAAATATTTCAGGTGTCTTACGTAGGTATTTGGGTAAAGCCCCAAATCCTTTACCCACTGTATTTGTTTTATATTTTAATGACGAACCATTTGGTGTTATGTTTGAGAAGTTTACTAGGCGGTAAATTTAATACTGAGTCGTCTAGGTAGGTACCACCGCAGTGCCAGATATCGTCCCTCAAGTGCTATGCACTTTTGTGTTTCGGGATGCGGGCACTGTAGCTAGTGAAATTACATATAAGAGACTTAACATCTGTTAGGTCGTTTGTATAATTTCGAAAATTTTAAAACACATTGGTACTTGAGGATTTGAACCTCAGCCCTCTCGTTAGGAGGGCAACAGTCCACACCATTGAGTCACCGACGCTCTACCTAACTGTTATTGCATTAAAATTTAGTTTTCGATGCATTTCCGCCACTAAAACCTTGAGGATAATGTGTGAATGTCGGTGTTTATTTATTTATGTTCATAATGACATAGCTTTAGTTGTAAGCAATAAAGCAAATAGTATGATAGAATAACAAATCCATTATCCTTTACCTCTTTCAGATATAATGGGGTGACGACATAGCACGTAGCGCACGCGAATCCAGCCACCACTCTTGATGTAATTAACGCCCACGGCCGGAGTGAGAACAGCGTGATGGACCAACTTACCTGTAGAACAAATAACATTACTAAACATATGAAAACATAACATATCAAAACTGACAGATAAATTATATAGAAATATACTTCGTATGTTATTCTCGTAACCAAATGATGTAAAAAGTATAGATTCGTGATGTGCTCATAAAACAATCGAAAAAAGTGTTCCGAATGCAGCGACACACATACACATATTTCGAATGAGCGTACATTCACCTAAAAAAAGAGCCTGCAACTGTATTCTCCTTGGTGGTTCATTTGAGGCACGGGTTGCGTATCTACCTTTATATATACAGAATATCATTGGCGTAACCACTATGTGTCGGGCCGCTTTTTTCCCCAAACATATACTAGGTTACTTAACCCTAACCTCAATGTCTGAAGCCGAGGTTCGAGTCCCGCTCTAGGACACCCCTAGGCTCTTTGTGTAATTTTTTCAGGCTGAGACTCATCTGCGGTCACCACCTGCCCCGTGAAGCTGTGAAGGCCATTTGGGACTTATAACAGTAGCCAATTAGAAAAAAGTCGTAAGTAAAATAAAATTAAATAATAGAGACAAGTTTACAGTTCAAAATTGATCATCATCAGGCCTCAACCCCCCACGATGGTCCAATTTTTTAGTCCAAGATTAGTGTCAGCTCCAATCCAAGGTAGCCACGGAAGAACAGCGTCAAGGTGTCTTTATCACCATGTCTGTTGCTGAGTGGTAAACCTGCTGTGTCTTTAGATTTAAGTTTTTATGTTTAAGGTCATATTGTATATTGACACAGAATAAATATTTCTATCTTTCTTTCAATACAAATATAGTGACCGGTATTATAAAATCTCACTGGTTATCCTACTCATGCTTTTTATTGCTTTGCATTTTTCATTTTACTTTTTACTGGCTGCAGCAGGGAAAATTTGGCTAGATGGGGTTTTTTGGATGGTGAGGACATTGATTGCCTTTGTGGTTCGGCCCAAACGATGGCCCATCTGACATCGTGCCGGCGTGCCCTTCCAGCTGCACGCGGGAGGACCTAATGACAGCGTCAGATAATGCTGTCGCTGTGGCTGCTTTCTGGGCCGCTAAAATTTGAATGTGTGTTTGCCTTCGACACGCTAAGAAGAAGAAGAAGATTTTACTTTTTAATAATATATCATTATACATAATATATATTTATAATATATATAATTTATAAATATATATTATGTAGTTATGTATTATATGTATTCATTTTAATATATATTTGTTATGTTTATTTATATTTTTAATATTAATATATATATATAATTATGAATATATATTATTTATTTTTAGTTTTTTGCTAGTGTTAATTTTTCTTTTCTCTTCTTTTCTCGCGCACCATGTTTTTCTCTGCATATCCAAAGGTTAGCTGGTAGAGAATGCCACATGGCATTAAGTTCGCCTTTGTACATAATTTATGTGTGCAATAAAGATTAAATAAATAAATAAATAAAAACGCTTTAACATGCTCTCTATCACCCATCATCGGATGGGTGAACTAAACATTCGTAGTTGTTGAACATTTCAAACGAACGCACCGGCCGCTAGGCCGTTCGTGCCCTCAATTCAAGAAAACCATTTATAATAAATATGCGTATCAAAATTTAAGATATTTTTCTGGCAGTAAATGGAACTTTAAAAAACATCAAACCACGTTTGACCATCATCAATCCCAAGATTCCGGGGTACCTACTCCAAAACCTACACAAGGTTAAATATACATACCTAGTTATATTTTCCTCAAAACTTGGCGGTTAAACCTCAAGGTTTTTTAACTTTCATGGGCATCTTCAAGGAAAGTAATTTATCTGTAGCGTAAATTCCTATATGTTAACATCCATCGCTTGTTGATTATTTTATAAGTCGTAGGTGAAACCAAGTGCGGATCCAGGTTAGGCGCCAGGGGGGGTCACATAGTAGTAGTCAAGTTAAGAACTTATAAGGTATTTTGTTAATGTACGTTAGCATAGTACTTAGCTCAGGGGTGGCGGGGTCATGACCCCCATGACCCTCCCCCTGGATCCGCCGTTGGGTGAAACTAGCATTTGTATTATAATATAATTATTATTATTTAATTTATTATTTTATTTAATCTTAATTTTAAATTCAATTGTTAATTATTATTTATAAATTCAATTGTTATATTATTTATGAATTAAATTTTTAATCTTTATCCATTGAATTAATTGTTAATATTATTAATTCAATTGTTAATGTACTTATAATTAAAAAACGGACAAAATGATGAAATGAAATTAAACTATGTATTTTATAACATCACTTACACCTTGAAAAGGTAAATTTGGAACTAGCAATAACAACTGCTACTTATTATATATGACTTGTAAGTTGTATACCACTGTCACAAATTGAAGTGAATAAATGAATTATGAATAATGGTTGACGTGTAATGATGAAATGATATTTAATGTGACTTGATGATGTGTCAATCACATTTAACCTACTAGCGTGTTAAAATACTTATGTACTCACACTGTATGACTTGTGCAATAAGTCATGCACACACGTCAATATTAATATTTTGCTTGGAGGCTTTATAATATTGGGACTTAACCACAAATGACCATGTTTGTGTGTAGCAGGTATCAAGTAAATGGTAGGGATGTTGATTCATATTAGACGACCCATTTGGTGTAGCGGTTGAGACGTCGACTGTAACACCAAGGGTTCGATCCCCGGGCAGTTCAAACATTTATGTGCATAAACATGTCTGTTTGTAATGGCCTGGGTGTTTTCTATGTATAATATGTATGTATTTACAAAAATAAAATGTATATAAGTATGTTTATCCGTTCTTTAGTTCACATAACACAGGCTTCACGCTTAACTTGGGGCTAGATGGCGCTGTGCGAATGTCAATGGATATTTATTTATATATTTATTATTTATTTTATATCATCATTTCACATTTTCTATAGTTTCGTCATCATAATTACAGCCTAATATGTCCACTGCTGAACGAAAGCCTTCCCTAATGATTTCCACGCGGGCCGAACCCTAGCAGTTGACATCCACCTGCTACCTTAACCAGGTCATCCGTCCATATACATACTGTATGTTTTCCAAATAAAATAAAAAAAATACACCACATAGTTAGGGATGAAACGATATGAGTAAATATGAGTACATACTCGATACTTTTATCCGACACCAAGTATTTTTGGAATCGATACCTACTTTATAATTAAGTATCGAGTAGGTATCGGTTAAAAAATTTGAGAATTTGTGTCAATAATGATTTTGGTTTTATTATTTTTAACCATGAAAGTTTAAAAGAACATTAATTGCTACCTTTTTTAGTTTTGAATTGTTTATTTTATTATTCATACTATTTTATTTCATTTTTAATCTGATTAATTGTTAAAATGAATCTCTTAGGTTTATAATTGGAATATGAATAAGCATGGCGGATTTAAAATAATAGAAAAATAATCTATTATTTTTCTATTATTTTAAATAATATTTTTTTTTAGAAAATCGATTATTTATTATCACTAAAATCGATTATTGACAAATCGATTAATATTTAATAAAATTAAATTTGAAAATCAATTTAATTTTATTAAATCGTTTTTTTCCATTCATCTCACATCCCTACAATATAGGTATTGCCAGCTGTACTTGCCAATAATTGCACAAAATAATGATCATATAAAAGTTACTAATAACTGTTGAAGATAACTGCCATTTAGCTTTACTATAGTTTAAAAACCTTTACTTGAAGTTGTTTCCCAGACTTTTTCCTTCCATGTGTGTGTGGGAAATGATACATAAATAATAATATTAAAATATATATGCAAATTTCAACCTGTGAGGTGGCAAATGAATCCACAAATGAAGATTTTGATTTCGGTCACAACACAAACAACTTTTTTAGAGTTCGATACGAGTAAGTATCGATACTTTTCAATCGATACCGAGTACGTATCGATCCTTGACGACCGATACAGTATCGAGTAAAAGTATCGATATCTTAATGGTATCGTTTCATTCCTACAAATGGTATCAGTGTGAGGCAGTTACGACCGCTCATCTGCCATTAACTGAACACTAGTTAATTGCCCTCAACTAGACTAATTGTTTAGTATTTATGGCAGCTGGAACGACTCGGTACGATTTAGATATTGTAAGTGGAAAATACTGATTTTTAACCCACTGAACGCCTGGAAGCCAAATACAATAAATATCTCTATACTCTAAGCTACTGACATTCACCCAGCGCCATCTAGTCCTAAACTAAGCACTTAGCCTGTAATATGGGTACTAAACAACAATGATGTAAAAAGTATAAATCCGTGATATGCTCACAAAACAATCGAAAAAAGTGTTCCGAATGCGGCGACAGCACACATACACATATTTCGAATGAGCGTACATTTACCTAAACAAAGCTAAGCCTACAACTGTATTCTCTTTGGCGGTTTGTTTTTGAGGCACGGGTGGCGGATCTACCTTTATATATACAACGAATAAACACACTTATATAGGTTTTTTTTGTAAATACATACATATTATACATGGACACTGACTGCGGGATTTGTTCATAAGTTCAAAGTCACTCAACGCGCAATGGAGCGAGCTATGCTTGGAGTCTCTCCTAGGGATAAGATCAGAAATAATTTAATCCGTATGAGAACTAAAGTTACCGACATAGCCCACCGGATCAGCAAGTTGAAGTGGCAGTGGGCTGGTCACGCATGTCGCAGAACAGATGGCCGTTGGAGCAGACAAGTTGAGTGGAGACCGCGTCTTGGCAAGCGTAGCGTAGGACGCCCTCCGGCCTGATGGACCGACGACTTGCGAAAGGTCGCTGGTGGAAGCTGGATGAGAAAAGCGGAGGACCGGGATGTCTGGCGCAAAATGGGGGAGACCACAGACATCCGAATATACAATTAGACTGGACAAGCCGCCAAGTTTATAGGCAGTCCCAGTGTCGCAATTTCTTTTCGGTTCTTACCTGTGAAAAGTTATTATATTTCTTGGTAAATTTACTGATTCATTGCGATGATGGCATGTTACAATTGAACAGGATGGCATTTTGGAAAAAAACGGTAATTTCTTCTAATATTCGTGCGTCTTGACTCTTCTCACAGAGCGTAAACTGGCAGCCAGTGTATGCTCCTTGAGCTTACATTTGTCGCACTTTAAACGCGGCTTGCCCCATCTCCTGTATTGGGAAATCTGTGGGGGAGACCTATGTCTAGCAGTGGACTCCAATAGGTTGAAGAGAATACATAGAAAACACCCAGACCAATACAAACAGAGCTCATGCACGAAAATGTTTGTACTGCCCGGGGATGGAACCAGGAACCCTTTGTGTAAGAGCCGACGTCTCAACCATTTAACCAAATGGGTCGTCAAATCTATTGTGACTAGCGCCTTAAGGCGTCATTAGCGGCAAATGCTTAAAGTTATATCTTAACAATAAAGCCGTTAAGGGAAAAGAAGAACGCTTTCTTTTTCATTAAATCTATTCGGCTAAACATTTCGCTTTTGGCTACAGATGGCTCCACCTGAGCTTAGTAATCAGGGTTTGACTAATTTGGTGTCCACTGGCTAATCAACGCATCTTATGTGTTTCTGTTACTTCGTTCTGTATTTTATCATTAAATTAATTTATTTTTTATATATATTACAAGTGTACAGAACGGTTACCTGTTGTAGTGATACTAACCATGACAGAGCGGCATTGAAAGAGACCAACATCTGATGGTCAGTTATTATCCTCCATCAATGCCGCACTGTGCCCGTCACCAAACACAAATATGTGATGATAATATATACTACCCGGTAATTTCACTAAGTACATTGTGTTATCCCGAGACACCAAAGTACAATAACATTAAGGCTGAGAGCCATCTGCGCTCGCCACTTGCCCGGTGAAGCTGTAAAGGCCATCTGCGGCCAACAGCAGTAGTCAGTTCGAAAAAAAAAAAAACACTCCTGTTTGACGGGACGATAACTGGCACTGCGGTGGTACCTGCCTAGACGACTCCGTATCGAGTCTACCGCCTACTAGAACCTAGTATGTTGGATTTTTATTTTTTTATGTTTCTTTTATCTCTTACTGCTATGTTTGCACAATAAAGCCGGCTCACTTTAAGGCGAGTGCGCGGTAGCCGCAACAATCTGCTCAAGGCCGTCGCTGATGGTGGGGACTGTCCATTTATCAAGCATATGTGTGATATCACTCGGTCTCGTTTAGTTATTAGGTACTAACACTTAGATATAAGGTTTCAATGTTACTAACTATTACTGGATCACTGTTGTCTGATAAATAAATAAATATTTTTTATGTTTACTCGTGTAGAAATATGTCAATGGTGAACTTTTGACGAAAAAAAAATAGTTTATGAGAATGCGAAATGATAGTCATGACGACACATTTGGTGTAATGGTGGACACGTCGGCCAATACACTGAGGGTTCCGGGTTCGAACTTCGGGCGGTACAAACATTAGTGTACATGAATATATCAGTTTGAATTGGTCTTGGTGTTACCTATGTATAATATATTATTATTTTTTTATTTTTAATTAATATTTTTTTTATTTATGAATGTATCACTTTTTATGTATGTTATATTCCTTATATCTTAATTTATTAATATAAGCTTATCTATTTGTTTTCATATCAATAATATAAATGTATTAGATATTTTATTTATGTGTAGAGTAATATATATATATATATGTGTTTATATGTATTTATATTTAAATATATATTTTTTATGTTTATTTATATTTTATATATGTATTATGTTATGTTGAAATATATTTATGATTTATAAGTTGAATTAAGCTTTCTTACTTTGCACTGTCTTGCCCTTTCATGTTGTTTAATTTCTATGTTTTGTGAGGTTGTCTGGAAGAGATCGCTCCAAGCGATAAGGCGCCAATTGCATTATTTTCCTTTATTTGTTGTTAAATATGTATCTTTTTCTTTTTTTGTGTGCAATAAAGAATCATATCTATCTATCTATCTATCTATCTATATTTGTATTTACAAAAACCGTATAAAAGTATGTTCATCCATTGTTTAGTACCCATATCACAGGCCAAATGCTTATTTAGGGACTAGATGGCGCTGTGTGAGTGTCAGTGGATATTTATTTATTTATGTAATATATAATACTTACTGCAAGAAACACAGAAGTGAGAATAGTGAAGTTCTTCCTGCCCCACTTATCGATGAGGTTCCCCATGTGGAAACCACAGAAGACTGGTGGAAGGAAGGTAATCGCCGCCATCCAGGAGAGGACGTTATCAGACACGGGTTCAGGTGCTGGTCCATCTGCGGCCTGGAGTATGGGCGTCATGGGCGACTGCCACCCTAGCAGCATGCCGAAGTTTAGTACTGGTGTGGTCACTACAAAAATAATAATATATGGTTAGAACATTTTTGAAGTTTGTAAAGAATTACCGCTCTTAAAAAATTGCAAGACTTTTCAACAATGCGTTGCTGGCTTTTAAAAAAGTTAAGGTTCTTTTTTTTAATGTCAGGTCGTATTTGTTTTTTCTAATTACTGCTGTTAGCCGCAGATGGCCTATGCAGCTCCACTAGGCAAGTGACGAAGCGCATATGGTCGTATCATGGTATTGTAGGGAGACAAATCTTCAATACCTTTTCAAGGCTTAACTATATAAATGTACGTAAATAGTACCTAAGCTAGTATATGTAGTGAAATAGATGAAATAAATATTGTTCGTCATTTGTTTGTCTCCCGCCTGCAAAACCAATGAAAAGTATATGTTTGCACAATATGATAGAGCTTGTTTTTCATTTTTAATGGGTGTTTTAGCAGTCGGGTTTATTTGTTATTTTATTAAATATCCTATATATGACCAATATTAACAGATACGTTAATGCACAAAAATGTTTATAACCCAGTACCTTAAGCGTAGTATCCTACTTCTTACACATAATACTAAACCACTGCTTAACTCTAGAATTTACGCTACAAAATAGCAAACAGCCGGATACTATATTCTTAAATAAATGTAAGCTCATTTATCATATTTCACATAGCGAAAGGTCAAATTGAAGATCATTAGTTATCCTTCAATTATGACCGCATTACAAAAAACAAGTATGGGTTTTTCTGCACTCGACAAATTTAATTTAAGTGCTAGTAGTATATATACTCGTAATTACTCTAATAACAAGTGTGGAGTTGTCTTTGTCTAAATTACCTATAATGAATTAGAAACTATTTTTAAAATCCTTATATAGGACGTTCCCAGTCAAATGGTTTTGGTGAATGGAGGTTGCATGAAGAAAGCAAAGTACCGGGAAATCTGGCGTGAAATGGGGGAGCTCTGTGTCCAGCTGTGAACTGCGATTGGTTAAAAAAGAAGAGAAGCCACTTGGTCATTATTCCTTATAAAATTATTGTTAATTGGGACGACGCAGACTCACCATAACAGTATAACTATATAACTCAGCAGTCATAGAATAAAATACCGGGTATAAGAGACCTAACATCTGTTGTCTCGGGTGACGGGCGCAGTGCGGCATTGATAGAGAATAATAACTGTCTCACAGTTGTTGTCGCCTTCAATGCCGCTCTGTCATGGTCAAGCGTATCACTTACCATCAGGTGAGCGTATTGACCGTACTGTACACTTATAACATAAAAAAAGTTAATTTCGACTCAAAACTATAGGAATGTAGAAAATAACAAAAATGACGTAGGTAAATAAACCAAAAGAAAATAGCAAGGTTAACTCAATAACAAAATAACCTCTTCAACGGAAACGAATTAAAGAGTTTGAATACATTATCAAACTAATGATGAGCGATGAATTACTTAAAGGTAAAGAGAGAAGTATCAAATGGATTTCAGACAATGACATGACACACTTTGGATCCAATACTTAATTGGATTTATACACAGATTAGCTATAGAGAGATTTTGGTTTGATTTGCCGGCCTAATACTGATTGGTGAGGGTTTTTGACTTCTTCAAAAACATCCATGGCATCTATCTTGATTTACTAATAAATCTAATTGATGACTTATTTAATACCTTGCAACTTAAGCGGCAACTTGCAAACATTTTTTTTATGCAGCAATAGTGTAACGATGTTTTTTTTGTGTTAAAAATTTAACTTTATACTTTGTGTTATATATATGTGGAAACTTTTAAATTAGCTGTAAGTTTTCCTAAAATGAAAAAAATAAAATAAAATCTCTCTCAAGCGTAGTAAAGAGCTCACTCAGGTAATCATAGATAAAATTGAATTTTAAGCTAAGATTCGTACCTAAGTAACGTTTTAGCGTAGGTCAATACTGTGATCAAGGAATTTGTACTCAAGTGCCATTTTAAAATCGCGAATCAAATCTCGTTTTAAAACAAGATCTAACTTGAGTGTTGTTTCAGGGGCCTAAGATTCCGAAAAAGGTCAACTATGCAGTTGTTTCATTGAACCCAATTTCATCAGTGTTTCACCTTTCAACTGTTATTGCGTTAAATAGTTAAGATTAAGACTTTGTAAGTACGTAATCTGATCCCTACTCAACGGCGATCCAGAGGGAGGGTCATGGGGGTCATGACCCTCCCTATGCTATTTTAAAGTACTATTCTTACGTACATTAACAAAATACCTAATAAATTCTTAACTTGACTATAACTATGTGACCCACTCCTGGCGCCTAACCTGGATACGCCCTCGTCCCTACTATAACGTGCATCAAGTAAAAGAATATCACCACATTTTATCTCTTAACCGAGAATAAACGATAAAACATCGTGAGGAAACCTGCGCACGCCTATGAAGAGATTCATAGGCGTGCGCGAAGTTGGCCAATCAGCACTGGGCCTGCTTGGTCGACTAAGGCGTAATACGGGTAGGATTCGTGCCTCTCGGTGGGGACGTATAATGAACGGATAAAATTAAATGGTGCGATTTGGCTCGAAGGTTTGAAGTTTCGGAAAAAACTAAACAAAGCTGAACTATTGTAAACAGTAGATAATTGTTTGGAATCAAATATTGTTACATGCGTAAGGATATGAAAAAGAGTAATCCATACAAACACAGTGCAAAACTCATATCTTTAAATAGAGCTGGCCAAACTACACCACCTTGTTTTGTAGACCCATACAAGTGCTATCCAATTAAAATATTTAAATAAGCCAAACCATTCAAGTGCTTTATTTACCGAAATAAGATTAACGCACAATCCCTTCAAAGCTGTCGCGTCAATTTATTGAACAAGCGTAACGAATCGCAAATTAATGCGCACGCGCATGTTGTAAATTTTGGTTCCCCAGTATGCATGGCATGAATGATTTATGATACACAGGTTCCAATGTCCGGGATTTAACTTTATTAAAATATCGCAGCACTATATTACTTAATGTTTGTTAAAATGTATATTTGAACTGATTATTTTTTTCATTGAAGATAGTAAGATACAAACTTTGATGCTAACAGCTTTTTTAAATAAATACAAACACCGAATTAGTCGATATGCGGAAATGGCAAGCATTATCGCTTAAGCAAACTCTTCCAGGCAGATCTTTGGATAAAGATTGATGTATTTAGTTATAGGTATTTATTTCTTATTTCTAACAATAATCACAAATATTACACTCATTAATTCATGATACACATATAATTTTATTATTATCATCATATAAAATAAAATACTAGATGTAGTTACCTACACGCCAAGTGTAGATTAATTATGGGCTGCCACGACATGCAAGTATAAGAAATAAAACGAGACGATTAAATATATACCTATTTAATAAATAAAATATTCATTAAAATCCATCAATTTTGAAGTTTTTTGTATATGAACTGATTTATTTATGAAAATATAAATAATCTTGGTTTTGTGAAGCATTTTGTATTGTCCTTGATTGCTTGGACTCATTTCTATTAAATCTTCTATTATCTTGTCTTGATATTTAAAACAATCAACGCATTACTTGTGGATATTGTCAACTGCCGTAGCACATTAGGCTCAATACACATGTTGGTCATTTCGCTCACCTGGTGGTAAGTGATACGTTTGACCATGACAGATGCAGTGTTGAAAGCAATGAATAATGGCAGGTGATCATTATTTTCCGTCAACCCTGCGCCCGTCACCCGAGACGACAGATCTTAGGTCTCTTATACCCAGTAATTTTACTAGCTACAGTGCCCTCATCCCGAAACACAGAAGTGCAAAACACTCCGATTCGCGGGACCATGTCTAGCACTGCAGTGGTACCTACCTAGACGACTAAATATCGAGTCTACAACCTAGTGAATACAATCCCTACAGCCCTGTTTTGGCCTGTGCTATGCAGTGGGACGTTATAGGCACACAAAAGCCGTGTGCGAGTGGGCACTGTTAATGATTGAGTAATATGACATAGTATTACAATACAATGGAATAGATGAAGGTCAATCTACGACGGCTCGAATTGTTTAATCGTTTATAGGCAAGTCTAGATTATTGATAATCTGTTTCATTAGTACAATTTGTTGGTTTGACGGAGCATTATTTTAAATAAATATCCCCTGATATTCACACAGCGCCATCTAGCCCCAAGTTAGCGTGAAGCCTGTATTATGGGTACTAAACAACGAATAAACATACTTATATATATTTTTTGTAAATACATACGTATTATACATAGAAACACCTAGACCATTACAAACAGACATGTTTATGCACACAAATGTTTGTACTGCTCGGGGATCGAACCCGGAATTTATAAGGAATCTTCGATTTAGATTTAGGATAAACATTTTAACAACGAATTTATGTAACTATCCCATTGGACGCCGAGAATCCAAACACAATAGAAAATTTTTTGTCTGGCGTTTTTGTTTCCGTGTGGTGACGGCAGATTAGAAAATATTTTCAAATTTGAGGGGCAAAAATTGTGGCATTGCTCATCAATTTCTCTGGTAAAACTTGCATACAGTGACTTTCAATCAATCAATGCTTTGACCACTAGACCATGCAGGCAGGGCTTCCTCTATGGGGAACCATAAGTAAGATATTTTTCCTGCAATAAAGGCGTGGAAGCTATAAGGCGTTTTATACACTATCGGCACGAAAATTGGTTTAATTATCTGACACACTAATATTTGTAGTTACACGAGTTAGAGCTTGTTAGTCGTATCACGTATGTAAAAAATTTTTAATAAGTCAAGTAGAAAATCATTAAGTAAGGCTAAAATACACTCATGTAGAAATCACTTATTTTTTGGTTTAAAGATAGCCAAGTTGTACTTTTCTGACAAATCGATTAATTTGCCCATTCTTAATGTATTCGCTGACGTCAATAAAACATTGCCTTACATGTTTTTGACAGTGCAAAGTACGTAGGTACGGTTACCCACAGTATCGTTACGTTTTTTATGACTTCAATTCTTTCTTTAAATACTTGTGTATTATGAAAAGTATATTCAGTCCATGCTCGACATAGTTCACCTCATAACATAAACACCTCAATTATTTAAAAACACACCTGCCTTTTAATCAATTTCACACTAACTATTAGATATATTGTGACTACCATTTGGATATTAAGGGCAGGTCAAGATAGATAGATGCAGTGGACATTTACATTTAATGAATTCTTCTTCTTAGCGTATCGATGGCAAAAATATCAAACCATAGATGCAAAAAAGCTGGCTACGATGACAGCGTTGTCTGCAGCTGTCATTAAATCCTGCTGAGAGCAGCTGCTTGGGCAAGCAGGACATGACATAAGGCGAGCCATCGTTTGGGCCGCTCCACAAAAACAGTCAAAATCAAGACCACCCGAAAAATCCCCTTTTTTTTAACTGACTACTAGTGTTGTCCGCAGATGGCCTTTACAGCTTCACCGGGCAATTGGCGACCGCAGATGGCTCTCAGCCTTAAAACCGAAAATCCTCATTTGGCCAAATTACCTTTAACTTTATTAATTGCAACCTCTCCTTTGATCAGCAATTATGGGATAGTTTAGAGGAACTCGTCAGCAATTATCGGGCAGCTCATTTCTAGGTAAGTGGCAGGCAACTGTTGCCTATAATATACTATTGATTCTAATGAAAGAAAAGTTTAGTTACTAATTTGAGTAGTCAAGATGCTCAGCCCAGTGGTATACCAAAAAGCATAACTATTATGGCGAAAGAGACATGAGATTGAGATCCTAATGTCGACGACTTTATACGCTATCTTTTAAAGGTAAAGATAAATAGTAAATTTAAAAAGTAGCACTACGTGGTAGACACTGGGTAGTCTAGGTAGGTACCACCGCAGTGACAAATATCGTTCCTTGAAATAGGAGTGTTATGTACTTTTATGTTTCGGGATGAGGGCACTGTAGCTAGTAAAATTAGACCTAGCAACTGCTGTTTCGGGTGACGGGCGCAGTGTAGCAATAATGGAAATAATAACTCTCTATCAGTTGTTAATTTTTCTCCAATGACCCTCTTTCATGTTCGGGCGTATCACTTACCATCAGGTGATCGTCCTGACCGTTCTGTACATACAGTAACATAAAGCCTTAAAGTAGTAAAATATAAATTGTGTTAACACTTTCGGTTCTATCTGTACGTTTTGCTTCGCAAAAACTTACAATACCGTGACTTAATAACAAAAACCAAAACATATTTATCATACATCAATGATGTGCTAATTTTAAATTCATGTATAAAAAAAATATGCAAAATAAAACCTATATTATGAATACATAAAATATGACTCTATGGTTCAAAAGGTTCAACACACGAGAGTTTATTTATTGCTCGTTTAAGTAACTCTTTAAAGCCACGAAGCAAAAAATCGGGATGTTATAAGTTTCAAGTTTCTCACTGTTTGTCTATGTGTTGTTAATTATGTCTGTACTGTAACTGAGCGTTGAGCTTTTAGATCCGGGGGTTGTGGATTCGAAACCCTCGGGGATACTGCATAGTCAAAGTCACTTTGTGCGATTTTTCTCAGTTTGATTAGGATTGCAGGCTGAATCACCCACCTGACTGTCCGAAAAGAAAGACGAGAAGTAAAAGTGGGAATGACCAGTGTTCCTCTTTTAAGTGTCGAGGGACTTCTTTCTAAAACCTTTTTAAGGTTATATAACCACAAGTTCAGTGAACATCGAAAGTAGAGGCAGGTAGTAACAAGGTGGGTCTTAAAAAATACGTTTCGGATGTTGCGCGAGCACCAGACGCGACTTGAATGCGCAATGCGCAGAACCACGGAATGGAGTTACAACAAACAGTTTCATTATAAACTGACGACCCATGTGGTGTAAGTGGTTGAGATGTCGGCTCTTACACCAAGGGTTCCGGGTTCGATCTCCAGGCAGTACAAATTTGTGTGCATAAACATGTCTGTTTGTATTGGTGTCGGCGTTTTGTATGAATAATATAAGTATGCTTATCCGTTGTTATATATCCAAATTACAGGCTAAATGCTTAATTTGGAACTAGATGGCGCTGTGTGAGTTTCAGTAGATATTTGTATTTATTTATTTACTCAGCCAGTATTCTAAAACGAGACTCAAGCGTTGATCTTACGATAAACCACACGATCCCCTCCTATCTCAATTTCAGTAGAGGGCATTATTGAGTCTCATTCTAGAATACGGGCTTTAAAGTTACGATTTGTTGTTCGCCCGTATCATCATAAGCTCATTAAATGTCCCCACCGAGGGGCACGAGCCTATCCGTATAGGGTGTATAGGCCTTAGTCGTCCACGCGGGTTGGACGACCTCATGCACAACCTTTGAATCTCTTCGCAGATGCCTGCGCACGCGCGCATGTTTCCTCACGATGTTTTCCTTCACCGTAAGAGGGTAGGATAACTTACATATAATTTAGAAAATTCGAAAACATATTTGAACCTCAGCTCTCCCGGTAGAAGGGCAACAGTCCACACCATTGAGCCAGCGACGCTCTAATATATAATTTCATATATAACCCTTCAGCCCTGAACACAGCTGTTATGGTGGTAGAAATAGGTGATTTTAAGGAGAACACAGAGACAAATTTATGCCTTCACAGTCTTCTTTTTTTTTGTGATTTTATCTTATGACTAGATAGACAAAGATATTTGCGTATAATAAAGATTGTGAGCAATGTTACTTATAGTAATAATCTGCACTTATCTTTGATAACGTGAGATACACGTTTGTCAAAAATTGCTTCTTCAGTTGTTATCATAGATTGTAAAACTTGATTGCTATTTCCTTAAATCCTTATCGGCTTAGGTACAGATTACAGTATCATTGGAAAGCTTGAAGACATGTAAATGAAAGATTGTTATGCAAAGTTATCATTGATTTATTGTTTTCTGTGTATAATATTTTATTTACCACAAAAAGTATTTATATATTAACAAATCTTCTTTTAACAAGTAGTACTTTTTAGGGATGGCTCAATGATGTAAAAAAGTATGGATTCGTGATATGCTGACAAAACAATCCAAAAAAGTGTTCCGAATGCAGTGACAGCACACATACACATATTTCGAATTTCGAACACATTTACCTAAACAAAAGAGTACAAACTGTACTCTCTTCGGCGGTTTTGAGGCACGGGTGGCGTATCTACCTTTATATATACAGAATATCATTGGGATGGCTACTGACCTATAGTACCTAATTATAACGTTTTGCCATAATATCTACCCTTGGTAGATGAAGATCTATGTACTAATGACAAAAAATAAGGTGTACAAGAGAGTGTTGCTCTCTCTCTAATGTTTTGTCCCTAAGCGGCTATTTACGGCATCCACGGCCGCGGCTGGGGGTAGGGTGGTGATTATTGATTTAATCAGCCGCCACTACAAGGGTTACATCAAAATAGTCCTTTTGTTTTAATGTACTCTCTCTTTCTTTAACCTATCACAGTCCACTACTGGACATAGTGTTCCCCCATTTTGCACCAGATATGTATATACAAAGATCACTAGGACCTTCAAAGTTCATGCCCAAACAGTTTAATCCGCCCTGTGGACACTGCATAGTAAAAAAGGATATATTAATGTTTCTTTCTTTTTGAAACTTCTGAATATATTTGGATGGGAAAAGCAACAATCCAAATGATGGATATATTATCTCTTTATACGGTTGGTCTAGTGTACTATCTTAAATTCGTAGCTCTCCCAATAGAGTGGGAAGGCCTGAGACCTGTAATGGAACTTTAAAGGCTCGTTGATCCATTGATTGTGAATAAAAACATAAACCTACACAATCCATTAACTTCGCTGTTTTGCAATTTGAATTTATTTCTGGAACGTTCTTTGTTTCAATAGTTAGTTATAATTGTTGGTGCGCAAGTTCCAAGAGTAAAGTTAACACCTGCCTCCGTGGCTCTCGGGCATTTGAACTGAGTTGACCCCCTTTCCTGTCACTGCTGCCTGCACTATCTTATATCGAGAAGTCCGGCTATGCCTGTACCAGCTAATCTTAAGGGTTCCGTAGGGTATTTTTTAAATTTATATCATCTACTTAAAGGAATCTCATACAATCCGTAACAAATTTTTTATAGAATATGTTTTAGCAATATTTTTACGAATCCTTCAAATTAACGTTAAACAAAAAGATCAGATGAATTTTATATTCCAAGTATGAACTCAGCACATTTATCATTGCTGGCTTGCAAATGTTACATACAACCTTTACAATAATTAAAAACTGTTAATAAAAAAGCAAACGAGTCGTGTCTCATAGTAGTTTGTAGCATTGTTTAAAACCTCTATGCCCACATTTTTATGTACTGTTTGCTGCAAATAATGGTGAATAAATTATTATAATTATGTATAATAATATTTTATTCTTTTCATAACAATGGTTTCAACTCTTCTCAGAGGGAACCCTGAATCGTAAAACCAGTTTCGCGAACATGCAATTATCGAGTGAGTCACACATGCAGATTTGCTCTTATTGGGGTCCTTAGTTTCTCTGTAGGATGTTCACCGAAGAGGATGCATTTTCCTTATATATAATTAAAACTTCGAACTTTAATTTATTATTTTGTATCATCACATCAGCTCATTGTACGTCCCCACCGAGGGGCACGAGCCTACCCGTATAGGGTGATTAGGCCTTAGTCATCCACGTGGGCCCAGTGCGGGATGGGCGACTTCACGCACAATCTTTGAATCTCTTCGTAGGTGTGAGGTAGGTTTATATGGATTTTTTTATTGAACAGCTTCCCAAAGCTACGGTAAATCTATATTACCGTGTCAAAGTCTAATCACATTTTGCTTTTAAGGTAAGAACTTGTTTACGAGTAATGTAACATCCATATAAAGGAAGTATAACTTGGTTACGAATCAGTTTCCGTTCCCGTCTAAGAATGTTTACAAACTCAAACATGGTTTAGGTTATGCGCCGTATATACAAACGGTAAACTACCACAAAACAACTTAGCATTCACACAACTTAGCCCCTAGAAGACTAGTAAAACTGGTATATGAATAGATATCTCCAGAAATACTAGGTGGTAGACTCTGTACTGAGTCTTCTAGGCAGTCCACCGCAGTGTCAGTTATCGTCCCGTGAAATAGGAGTGTTTTGCCCTTCTGTTTCGAGATGAGGCCACTGTAGCTAGTAAAATTACCGGGTATGTGAGGCCTAACAAGACGGGCCCAGGGCAGTGTTAACGGAAAATAATGAACACCTCCTGTTTTTAATTTCTTTTAACACTGCAGCTATCATAACCAGGCGTATCGCAGATCACCCGATTCCTTCATTTAAGACAAAAAATAAAGAAATTGACAGTGCCACTTTGCCTTTAACTAATCACTTTATTTAGGAATTAAGTATTATACGATACTTTTTTAAAGCAATTTAATTTCTAATTATTATTTATTGTTTGATAAAATATTTGAATTTCAAAACAAAGCATTTAAAACATAGTCCGATAAACCATGTTATTAATATGACTTTTGATGGTGTCAAATAACTTGTTATAATTGAAAACTCTGGTCAACTACATTTAGATTGCTTCGAGTATTCCCCTAAAGTGCAATGGAGATGTTGTGTGCATGCAATGGAGCTAGTTTTTATATCTCTCAAAAAACTTAAAGTGACATTTAAGTTCATTCAATTTCTATGGTTTGAGAGCGTCGGTGGCTCAATGGTGTGGACTGTCGCCTTCCTATCGGGAGGGCTGTGGTTCAAATCCATGTACCAATGTGTTTTCGAATTTTCGAAAATATATGTACGTTATCCGACGCTCTTACGGTGAAGGAAAACATCGTGAGGAAACCTTCATGCACGCCTGCGAAGAGATTTAAAGGTTGTGTGTGAAGTCGTCCAATCCGCACTGGGCCCGCGTGGACGACTAAGGCCTAATCACGGGTAGGCTCGTGCCCCTCGGTGGGGACGTCTAATGAGCTGATGATGATGAATTTCTATGGCATTACAATAATATTTTTTGTAGTTAACCTCTTATCGAGTAATATCTCTAGCATGTGCACAATATTCCTAATTCACAGGACTTTACGTATTTGGTACTATGCTGTATCTAGACAGGATCAAGCCTACCAAGTACTATTTTATATCCCAAGTAAAAGATATACATGTACTCATGCATAACTGCGGACTTTCTTTGGTAAAACCAGTATATGACATTTCACTCACTGGTTTCTAGTTGTATCTAATTGCAGTGTGTAATGGATATTCTTGAAGCTTCGTTTTGTATTTTATAAGGTATGTTTAGGGTTTCGTACCAAAAATGTTGTTCGACTATGATCTGAGTGACTTTTTTCAATGAAAACTATCAACACATAAAATCATCATCATCAGCTCATTAAACGTCCCCACCGAGGGTCACGAGCCTACCGATAAGGTGATTAGGCCTTAGTCGTCCACGCGGGCCCAGTGCGGGTTGGCCGACTTCACGAACAACCTTACCGACCAACCAACCGAAATCTCTTCGCAGTCGTGCGCAGGTTTCCTCACGATGTTTTCCTTCACCGTAAGAGCGTCGGATAACGTACACATATTTTTCGAAAATTCGAAAACACATTGGTACGTGTCGGGATTTGAACCTCAGCCCTCTCTGTAGGAGAGCGAAAGTCCACACCATTGAGCCACCGACGCTCTTGACACATAAAATAAATATACTAAACTATCAAGCAAACAACTTTTTTAGCAAAAAGTCTGTTCAAAATAATGATTAAATTAGAGTAGGTACTAGTGAAGTGTCATCGATACTAATACTTCATTATACAAGTGTTAATAGGCAATCAATTGACAGATAATAAAATTAGTTTCCAAGTCGTTTCCTAAGATTTATTATTCGATTTATCTGGACGGCTTGTATCGCTGTTTGTCAGATATCCGAGGTTCGCCAATTCAAGACGTTTAGGTTTATTGCTAAGATTTCTTTAGCTTTTTTTATTCTTTATTGTGTTTCTCGACACGTGCCGATTTCGGGGTTTACATATGGTAAGGTAACTTCTAGATAGGCGTTATTCAACATAGGTCACATCTTTTTCCTCGAACTACTGCCGTTGGCCGCAGGTGGCCTTAGCAGCTTCACCGGGCAATTTTCGAGCGCAAATAGCTTTAGCCTTAAAATTTACACAACGCGTAGGGCGGCTTAGGGCGTCAGCCTAGTAGCCTAACAATGTTTGGAGAGAAAAACGGCCCGGTACTCACATTATTGCAAAGCCTTTGGCTAAAACAAAAAGATTATGATTACGTAAATGCAAAACAGAAAAAGGCCAAAACTTACCCATTAACGCCATGAAGAACTGGTTGAGTATGCCATTCTGGTTGAGACGATAGAACCACCCCAGGCCGTGCAAATACATACTGAGATGTGAGTGTCACTCTTATTTGCGCATTCTTGTGTAGAACTGTGGTTCTGGTGTATCTGGTTTAGTATGGTGTGGTCTGTGGAAATAAAATAGTAATGGTTAACGTTTTATTAAGTGGTAGACTCGGTACTGAGTCGTCTAGGTAGGTACCACCAGTGCCAGATAGGTAATGTCCTGAGAAATAGGTGTGTTTTGCCCTTCTGTGTTTCCGGGCACTTTAGCTACAGTCGGAGAACCGGCCGTATAAAAGTCCTATGGATCAGATACATGAACAGTTTTTATAATATAGTCTGAGAAACCATAGAACTAAAGGAACCCCTGAAAATGCCTGATTTTGACCGCAGGCAAAATTATGACCCCACTTCCGTTCGTAATTCCAGACATTGTTATTAAAACTCATAAGATACATGAAAATCAACGGGAAACTAAAGTATTCGATGAGTAGAATTGAGTTTTCAAGCACGCAAGTGCAAGCAAGTTGATGAAAAAAATGAACGATAACACTCGCGTTGTTTTAAGCCGCTTTCCTGTATCGCCGTGGTATCACTCCCTCACTTCCGTTAAGTAACTAAGGACAGAAGTTATGCAAACCTAGCAACAAACAAAACAAAAAACAAAACTCGTGAGCAAATGGTTCGACATGACCCCTTAGCTGTATGACATTGTTATTAGATTATCTTGTTTTGGTTTTTTTTCTGTTACCTCTATTTCTTCCTATCTCTATTTCTGCATAGCTACTGCCTGTTTCCGTAAACATTCGTGATATTTATATGCGAAAACTGTAAGAAATTTACCTTTGTTATTTATATGAAAGTTGTTTAATACTGTAAGTTTTCCAAATACAATAAAATAAAATAAAATAGGATTTCCTATAACTATAATCGGAAGTTAAGTGCTCAAGTATTGTTATTATAAATCCTATAACTGTTCTCCGATAAGGTCGTACCTGATTAATATTCAATTTCATTCGCCATTCACTGCCACTGACTTGTTTGTTTTATCTAAGCTTGGTTTTTTTTTGTAAAAACTAGATTTAATATTAAACCCGCGTGCGTCAATGTAAATATATTTTTACAAAGTTTATCAACGTTTACAATCTCTTTGAATTTTTAAAAATTAAATAAAAAGATAACGTTAAAAACTATTTTGTTCGTATATTCATAGAATAACACAGCAAGCACTATCAGTAACAAAAAATAATTCATACAAATTACTTTTATTTTGAAAATTCCAACTTAACACCATTGGAAACACAGGGCATTTTAGGCTTTAAATGATGGCACTGGTTATCAAGTAATAAACAAAATAGCGTCGATGGCTCAATGGTGTGGACTGTTGCCCTCCTACCGGGTGAGCTGAGGTTCAAATCCCGCCACGTAACAATGTGTTTTCGGATTCAGAAATTATTTGTACGTTATCCGATGCTCTTACGGTGAAGGCAAAACATCGTGAGGAAACCTGCGTATCACACCAGCTTATATTTAGTCCCCACCGAAGGGCACGTGTCTACCCGTAAGGGTATAGTCCTTAGTCAACCACGCGGGCCCAGTGCGGATTGTCCCAATTCACGCACAACCTTTGAATCACTTCGGAGGCAGGTTTCCTCAAGATGTTTTCTTGACCGTAAGAGCATCGCGTAAACGTACATAGCATTTTGAATTTGTACGTAGCGGATTTGAACCTGCGCCCTCCATATCGGAAGGCAACAGTACACATCTTTAAGCCACAGTCGCTCTCAGGTACCATCGGGTGAGCGAAAATACCGTTTCGATTACTATATCACATAAAAAAAAACCGGCCAAGTGCGAGTCGGACTCGCGCACCGAGGGTTCCGTAGAAACCTGCAAGGTTTACAAAGTTCGTTCATTACGACAATCGAGTCATAACTATGGTATAACTTTATAGCTCTACGCGTTCATGAGGAAAAAAGTCATATTATTTTATTTATATATTTATTTTGTAATGTAACTAAAAATTAAGGTTTTCGGAATTTTTCCTTTATGTTGCTATAAAACGTTGCTTCATGCCAAATTTCAAGATTCTAGGTCGACTGGATGTACCCTTTAGGTTTTGATTCCCTTGCGAGTACTTGCGAGTTTCAAAATATGCAGCTTAAATTGCTGTTTCTTTTGATTACGTTGACATAGAAGTTTGATTTCGTTACAGCTTAAAGGTATTATAGACCTGAGTATTTGGTATGAATTTCAATTTAATACCTCTACGCGTTTATGAGGAAATGGGTAGTAAGTTTAAAATTATAAAAAAATATATTATGTGATGTAATTAAAAATTAATGGTTTTCGTAATTTTCCTTTATCTATGCTATAAGACGTTGCTTCGTACCAAATTTCAAGATTCTGAGTTCACGGGAAGGTGTACCTGTAGGTACCCTACACCTAGGTACCCTGTAGGTTTTGATTCCCTTGCAAGTGTCGAAAATTTGCGGCATAAACGGCTGTATCTTTTGATTGCGTTGGCTTAGAAGTTTGATTTTTTCACAGCTTCAAGGGACAGTAGACCTGAGTAATTGATATAAATTTCAGCTTCATACCTCCACGCGTTCCTGAGAAAAAGGTCTTGACAGACGGACGGACGGACGGACAGACGGACAACAAAGTGATCCTATAAGTGTTCCGTTTTTTTCCTTTTGAGGTACGGAACCCTAAAAACAACCAGTCGGCAATATTTGAAGTTGGCATTTTGAGTGTAAGCTGTGCAGACCTTATAGTAACCTAAATTGAGACATGAAATGATAAAAATCATCGGTTATACATTGTTGTTAGCTGCCATGACCAGTCATGACCTTATACCACAAGGCGCGTGCAAGGCACGTGGTCCTCTTAGTTATCAGTGTATCAATATTTATTCTTAAGTGATAGTTGGCAAACGCATGACTCAAATGATTAGTATAATAACAATCATCATCATCATCTCATTATACGTCCCCACCGAAGGGCACGAGTCTAGCCGTATTTGTTTCAAGAAATTAAAGAGGAAAAGTATACATTTAAAATTAACATCTGCTGAGTACCGGGCAAAGGCGAATTAATTATAAGTTCCCGGTTTTCGCTATTAGTATAGCAAAATGAATCTAGTTCTTATCGCAACGAGTCGACATCACGGACCGGTTCCAGCCGGAATCAGCTGACATGCGCACGCGCATCGCATACAGATTGGTATCCAATTTAGGTCTGATCATAAAATATTATCTTTTTTTTGTTGTCCGATAGTAAAAGGTATTAGATTTTAAAACAAGCCCATTATTTTAAATCAATTAAAAAAATTAAACTAGAAAAAAGTAACATTTTGATCATGATGACCCATGTGGTGTAATGTCGATGGTCGAGACGTCGGCTATTGTTAATTTGGTACAATCTGTACCCACATGTTAGAGCTGCAGTCTAGGATGTATATTTTATTGAAGCATCTTGTTTTTTGAGCCTTAATAAATAAATAAATATTGGGAGTGTTCAAAATCTTTTGAACTTGAACACTCCAATAGAAACTATGATCGTAGCTTCTGTTATTTAAAGTTCACTGAGGCAACAAAACGCGCTTATCGTGGCAAATTCAAGAAATGTGTGTAAAACTAATGTAGTGGGAATTCAGCGATAAAAAATAACATTTGTACACATTTATATTGAAGTCTCAAGACTTGACCCGTGCCATGAAGCATTATATCATTGAATTCGTACTTAAATGTAAATCACCGGCACGATTATCTTAGTATTGAACATTTACAGTTTGCAGGGAACCATATTTTTAGAGTATTAGCCATGTTCTTCTCCCTGTGTATTAGTCATGGTTACATACCGCCCAAAATCTACAAACAATTGTTGTACCGATTGTAAAGAATAGAACGGGGATTTAACTGACAGTAACAACTATAGAACCGATTTCGTTGGCACCTATTATGGCCAAGATCTTGGATAGAATGCTAGATGATTGTCTGAGTCACTATATAAAGTCACACGACGCTCAGTTCGGGTTTGAGCGCGGTTTGTCCACGGAGAGTGCAATTTTGGGTCTGAAGTACGCAGTTCAATATATACCGACAGAAATACGCCTGTAATAGGATGTTTTCTAGACCTGTCTAGGGCATTTGATCTAGTGCGGTATGATATTCTGTGGAATAAGCTACGTGATGCTCGGGTTCCCGGAGAGGTTGTTTCTCTTTTGAGTTTTGGTACAATAATCAAGAAAATTGTGTGAGGTGGAATGACGAGCTGTCGGAACCATATAGGCTGGAGTGCGGGTGAGGCAGGGAGGTTGACCTCTCCTCGGCTCTTTAACTTATACATAAATGAACTAATTCAAACACTGAGTAGTGAGAGTGTAGGATGTTACCTAGAAGGCATTTGTATGAATAATTTGTGTTATGCTGATGACATGGTTCTGCTAGCTCCGTCAGTAAACGCGATCCGTAGGTTGTTGAAAATTTGCGAAAAATATGCATTGGCGCATGTCTTGTCTTAATATAAAAAAGAGCGAGTAATTGTTTTCCAGACGAAGTAAAACTATCTGAAAACCTACCACCTATCAACCTGTGCGGAACCTCTGAGCAGAACAAGAAAGTTCAAGTACCTAGGGCATGTCGTTTCTGAAAACTTGTGTGATGACAAAGATTTAGAGGGAACGCAGGGCACTAGCAGTAAGGGTAATATGTTGGCACGCAGTTTGCTCGCTGCTCACAGGACGCAAAGGTAACACTGTTTAAAGCATATTGTCAGTCGTTTTATTCGAGTAGCTTGTGGACCAACTATACTAAAAAGACATACAATGCCCTGCGTGTTCAATATAATAATATTTTCAGGATGCTGTTGGGGTTGCCTCGTTTTTGTAGTGCGTCTACAATGTTTGCGCAAGCACGCACAGATGATTTTTACGCCATTATGCGCAAAAAAGCGGCATCGCTACTTACCAGAGTGCGTGGCAGTCCTAATAGCTTGTTGAGAGTGATAGCGGAGAGGTTTGACTCATGCTTTATGCGACACTGGGTGGGTTTGTTAAAATGAGTTGTAATTATGTACCCAGAAATGTAATTATTATATTGATATTAATATACATAAAAAAAAATTGTTACTAACATATTTTATAAGAAAAAAAAAAAAAAAAAAAAAAAAATTGTTACTAATTCCTGTGGACCATAATTATGCTGTCTGAATAAATAAATTATTATTATTATTATTATTATTATTAAATGTATTGATTTTTATCTTTTTCCGCATTGACATATTTTGTCATATTTCAAACTGTTTCTATGCTTATCGAGACATATGGATATTGACAGTGCTAAATTTTAGCTGAGACCGACTATTTGTAATAGATAAAAAATATCTATTGACATTAACACAGCTCCATCTAACCCTTAATTTAGCCATGTCATATATTGGAACATACATTACACGGCAGATATTTCGTTGGTAACAAAAAGTGTGTGTACCGATTTCAAGCTAGCTTAAACACTGCGAAAAGTCAAAAAAAAATTTAAAGCGGGTAAAAATCTTTTAAGCGGTTGGAGGCAGATTTTCAAAACCTAATGACGATTTTCTTTAATGATAAATAGTTACCAAACCAATTAATTTTTAAACAATTTTAGCCTTTGCAAATTGCGGAATGCTCCATACACCATTTTAAACTTAATTTTATTGAAGTGGGAATAAAAAGAAGAAAACAAAAAGGAGCCCATGCCACCCACGCTCTGAGCAGTGGGTTGTCATTAAATAAATAATAAATAAATATCCACTGACACACAGCGCCGTCTAGCCCTAGTTAAGCGTGATACCCACAGATTTCCTTATACAGGAGATGGGGCAAGCCGCGTTTTTAAGTGCGACAAATGTAAGCTCAACGAGCATACACTGGCTGCCAGTTTACGCTCTGTGAGACGAGTCAAGACGCACGAATATTAGAAGAAATTACCGTTTTTTCCCAAAATGCTATCCTGTGCAATTGTAACATGCCATTATCGCAATGAATCAGTAAATTTTCCAAGAAATATACTAACTTTTCACAGGTAAGAACCGAAAAGAAATTGCGACACTGGGACTGCCTATAAACTTGGCGGCTTGTCCAGTCTAATTGTATATTCGGATGTCTGTGGTCTCAACCGTAACACCAAATAGGTCGTCGGTTTTTAGTTTAGCAGCTAAAGTAATTAATAATATTGGTCTGCATGTTATTCCTAGGTCTTCGTGAGAGTCCTTTAGATAGCAGTAAACTTCAGCAATCATGATGACAATAAATCATTAAAAAGCACAAGGTATGTGCGTTGCAAGGAAGTCTTCCTTGTTAAGTATTGTAACACTCAGTTAATCAAGCAATCATTCGGTCAAGGAAACCATTCGTAAGAAGTTAATTCACCCATTTCTTTTACTACTCGGAAGGTTTGAAGTCATTGTATTTTTTATTATTGAGCTTACATAAACTTAATGAAGCAATACCTAGTCATGATTGTCTTGCGCTTATACCATTATTGGGGTCGGCGCAGTAAGTTTTTTCTTCAATACGTCTCTACCAGCTGTGTGATTCACGCAACCTCACACTTATATCCATCTTCACACAAACGGGCAAACAGCTTCACCGGGATCGTGTTGAGCGCAGATGGCTCTCAGCCTTAAATATTGACACAACGAGCTTAAGGGCGTCCCAGAGAGGGACTCGAACCTCGGCTTAGGTAGCTGATTTTGTGTTACAGTAGACTTTATGACTGGTGATATATGAATTCCTTAGCGTCACAATGTAGTTGCTGAGTTATGATATTTATTTTATTTATATTATAGTCATAGTCTCAAATAACTTTAATTCTTGGGGAAAGTGGCGCTGTTGCTGAAATACAGGATGTCTTCATCTTAGTTCGGCTTCAGATGCTTAACCATTTTTTAAACTATTACATTTAAAATAAGAAGAAAAAAAAAAAAAAAATGTAACTAGTGAGTAAGGAACACAATGTAATTTTTTATGGTGAATAAACGATTATTATTATTATTATTATTATTTTCTTTTCGATCTGCCAAAACAACTTATTTCCAAAGATTCTGAGGCATTACAACACTATGACGTCACGGTGTCATCTACTTACGAACTAAAGCTCTCAGTAAAAAATACTCAAAGAATTGTCATCCATTAAGGATAATGTAATTTAGGAAAAACCCCTTTTAAATTATTTCGGTTAAATAAAGGCGTTAATAATGGATAATCATAATAATGATGACAGGTACAATGAGCATTACAGATTTCTTTTTGTACCCAGTCATCCAAATTTAAAGAATAACAACAAGTTGTAATACTCACGTTATCTTAATTAGATACAGCTTTATATCTGAATCTAGTTATTTTATAAAAGTAAATGTTTCTTATGTTTTAGACATTTCATTACTTAATTTTTTAAACATAATGGAACTCTGGTTTATGGCGAAAACAACTCACAAAGGTTAGTAACGTCCTCAGGTCGAAAAAGTGTTGAGGTAAATGTTGATCGAATAGAAACGAAAGGCGATAGTCTAAGTGGTCGATAATATTGAGATAGGGAAAGTGACATCTTCAATTAATAATTTCCGTCCCATTTGTTAAAACCGAATTTAATCATTAAAATTGGCCAAGCGCGAGTCGGAATCGCCCGTGGAGGGTTCCGCAGCAGCAAGAAACATAAAATAAAGTAATTTTTATTTACTTAGGCACCTACTACAGCTTTAATAAAAAAAATAGTGGTTCACCGTTTTTGACGTATAATAAAAACTACTCACCAGAAATCGTTCAAACTAAATTTCGTTGTTAGATTAATGTGATCATATTTTTTTCGATATATATATATCAACCCCATAGTTTAGAAATTAGAGGGGGAGGGGGAAAATTTTTGGAAATTTGGAGGCGTCTCTTGCGCAAACTATTCAATTTATAAAAAAATGATATTAGAAAACTGGATATCATTTTTTAAGTTCTACACATTGATACCCCACATGAGAGGGTTCGATGATCACAGAATACATATACGTACAAAGTTTGAATAGTGAAGTGCTTAAAGTTTCGGAGTAAAAAGGGGTTGTATTATTCGGACAGACGGACAGACAGACAGACAGACTTGACGAATCTATACGGGTTCCTTTTTTTGCCATTTGGCTACGGAACCCTAATAAAGGCGAGCGTTGGTGGCTACTTATGACGTTCATATAGTTTAAAAAAATCGGAAATATATTGGTACGTGGCGGGATTTGAACCTGCACCCTCCAGATCGGAAGGTAACAGTCCACACTAACCACCACCACCAACCGCCACCGACGCTCGCAAACGACCTTAATCACGTTGAAATTTGCTAGTCCTTAGAGTGTGTATAACATGTTATTTATCAGTGCAATTAAACAATATGATCGTAAAACGTTTACAACCTAATGAGTACGGTTGTACTTTTTAGGGTCCCGTAGCCAAATGACAAAAACGGAGATTCTTCATGTCAGTATGTCACACCCTTTTTACTCCGAAACTATTAGCACTACACTGTTCAAATTCAGTGAGTTTATGTACTCTGTGAATAGATATAAGGTTTTAACAAGAAATTGAAAAAAAAAAAATTTGATGTTCTCCATACAGTGAACTAAAATGTAGGTCTTAAAAAATGATATTGAGGTTTCTTATATATTTTTTTTATAAATTTAATCCTTTCCGCAAGAAACACTCCCAGATTGGAAAAAATATGCCCCCTTTTACTTCTAAAATATAAATAAAATTTTAATTCATATATTTTATTTTTAAATTTTTTTATTCCATATTTAAAAAAAAAATGTAGTTTACCACGAAATGTAACAACGAAATTTTATTTCCTCGATATCTACTCAGTCGTATTTTTTGTATATTTCATAAACGGTAAACCACTATTTTGGTGTAGTAGGTGCCTAAGTAAATAAAAATATTTTATGTTACTTATTGCTGCGGAACCCTCCACAGGCGAGTCCGACTCGCACTTGGCCAAATTTTTACTTCGCATTAGGTAAAACCTATCCCACCAAAAACATTCTGTAAAAAAATCTAGCCAAGTCTCGATGGAGCTGCTTGATTATCTCTAAAAAGTAATGAAATCAAGACAAAGACGTGCCAATTCTAAGGTTCCTTACTGCAATAAATTAATTATTATGGTTGATGTTGTGTGACTTGGCCGTTGAAGAGTACACAAGGATACAAAACTAGGTGCTTCATGACACCATTGCACCAATCTGTCGCCAGAACCGCTACCCATTGACGGTACAAATTTGCCACTTGGAAAACGGTGATTCAATAGCCCATCGATTGTAGGCTTGATAAAGCCACTAACGTATAAAGAATGTTCAACGGCCAAGTCACACAACATTAACCATAATAATTAATTAATTGCAGTAAGGAACCTTAGACTTGGCACGTCTTTGTCTTGATTTCATTACTTTTTAGAGATAATCAAGCAGCTCCATCGAGACTTGGCTAGATTTTTTACAGAATGTTTTTGGTGGGATTTTACTTCTTTTTGTAGAAACTTGAAAGGAATATTAGACGACCCATTGGGTGTAATGGTTGAAACGTCGGCTACTACACCAAGGGTTCCGGGTTCGATCCCCGGGCAGTACCTACAAATATTTGTGTGCACCAACATGTCTGTTTGTATTGGTCTAGCGCGCTCGACTTGGCGGGGGCACTACCGTGCCCCCGATTTTTGACATCGGATGAAGCGGCCCACCATGTTAAATATATATTGTTTAAAGGCGGTATGTCAATCTCTTATAGTTTGGCTGGGCTCTTTTGTTATCTAAGCAGGGTCACCAGGTACTCCAGATCTTCGATTATCCAAGTTATTATAGTTTTCCCTTTATGTAACCATTAAACCCTGACTCTGTACCAAATTTCAGCTCTGTGAGTTAATGGGAAGTACTAGTTCTATTTTGATGATTTTGTTATCTAAGCAGGGTCACCAGGTACTCCAGATCTTCGATTTTCGAAGTTTTCATAGTTTTCCCTTTATGTAGCCATTAAACCCTAACTCTGTACCGAATTTCAGCTTTCTGAGTTAATGGGAAGTACTAGTTCTATTTTGATGATCATGAGTGAGTGAGTGAGTGTCTGTCGAAAATGCGAAACTTTGCTTTCGCTTAACGTCGGAACTAAATGACCTACAGACTTGAAATTTTGGATTTAAAGTAAGTTATTATATCTTACTAGATGACGAAAATTTCAGCGCTCTGGTATTATCCAAAGGTTCTCAAATCGGGGCCTGAAAATGCGGCGAAATGGATCCTGTAAAGGATGGTACGGCAGTGTTTGCTTCGCGCTCGGACTTGGCGGGCACTGCCGGCCCAGATGTTTGTAAGTTTGTATAACAACAGGGCCTCAATTTTATTATTCATTTTATTTATTTATTCGTACGGAGCGTGACAAGTGTACAGTAAAAGACAATAAAGTACTTATTTATTTGACATTACGACACCAAATTTATTTATTTATAAAACTATCCAACAGTAAATTTAATTGATAATTGTAAGTAGCGTGCACAAACATTATGAGCAGGGTATACAAAGTAAACGATATGAGTCGCAAAAGATAATTTGAATTCCTTTTCTCAAAAAATCAACTTGTTGACTGCGAATCGTATATCGTTCAAAAGATGTAGGGAAAATAAGGAGGAGAGATCTTAAATGATGCATATATGGAGTGCACGCCACTGGCCATTGAATAGTACAATTAATTGTTTAACGGTGTACAATCAATTAAAATCTACCATAAAACAACGATGACAATAAAATTACTATTGAGTTGAGATAACAAAGCCTGTCTCCGCTCTACCAAACCTCGGGCCGAGCGTCTCATGCTATGTCTTAAAAGCATTAAAATTCCAACACGTTTAGTCCCATCGATTATTCGACGTATTTACGTATCTTATCAACGTATTGGAATCGACTATTTGTCTTTAAGTTTTTTCTAGCTAGAATATTATTATTTCATATGCTTGCGGTGCCAAAATCCCGTATTGCAGACCTTAGGCGAAACAAACACAGACATGAGAAAAAAAAGTTTTAGAATATATTGAACAAAACATTTCAATATGACAGACGTGGGGGTAGTCCTTGGGTCCTTATAACTAGATTAGAATGACTGATCTAAAAACTTTTTAACGTCGGCTGCATCACTAAGGGTTCCGGGTTCGATTCCGGGACAGTACAAGCATTTGTGTTTGTGTGCATAAACGTGTCAGTTTGTAATAGTCTGGGTGTTTACTATGTATAATATGTATGTATTCACAATAAAAGTTTATAAGTATGTTTATCTATTGTTTTATACCCATACTACAAGCTTCAAGCTTAAGTTGGGGCTAGATGGCGCTGTGTGAATGTCCGTGGATATTTATTATTTACTTATTTTTGTAAGGCTTGGCGGCAGCGTGAAATTGTACTGGTTGACTTTAACGACTGTGTCACGTCACGTATTTATTCTAAAATATATAGGTACGACACGATATCGTTTCGTGCATTCTTTAACAAATTAATGTCGTTCAACTATTAAGACACGACATATTTTTTTTTAATAAAAACTATAAAGCTGACAGACATGTCTTGGTGGCTTACCACCAATTGTCAACTATGACGATCCCTTGATTCTGAAGGGAACACAGTACAGTTACTGTGACGGTTAGGTAGTATAATTTATCTTTACTCGTTCTAAGGTGTGAATTTTTTACTCTGCGGGAAATAAATTCTAGACTAAAAATAAATAATATAAATGTGACCAATTAGGTCATGTAGTTTTACCCCATTGACAAAAAATGCTATCAACATAGTAGGTATAATAATCGCGCGAAGAAAACTAAATATTTTAGAATATTTTTAAATTCCCTTAAAAGAAGTGATATTTAGTTATTAAACCTTACCTGAGTTTTCAATGTTAGTACGTTGAACTGTATATTTAACACTGAATTTCCTGTAGTTCCTAATTTATTAACACTCACAAAAAATATCCTTCCAATTCTAAAATCAAAACGTGTTTTACGTAACAAAACAACTTTCACTGTATTTATTATTGCCAAAGATTCACGAGTATTCACCTTATTGCTTAGAAGCTTCAAAATGTCATTATAATTTAAATTAAACTTCGAATCGAAACAGCTGCTCGTGTTTCTAAACAAACGGGAGAAGCGCGCGCGACAATTGTGAAGTGCTTCATTCACTGACTGAACTCTTGCGCCAAGAACATTTTTACCGCTCAAATTGTAAATAAACAAAAAAATTGGCCAAGTGCGAGTCGGACTCGCCCGTGAAAGGTTCCGTAGCAGCAAGTTACGTAAATAATTATTATATACTTAGGCATCTACTACTGAGTATCTTCCTGTGTACTTCTCAGTAGACAACAATAGTCCGAACAAATGAGATAATTATCTCACTTGTATTATCTCATTTATATTTAACATTCATAAATGTTCTTAATTGACCTAAATTGAATAAATATATTTTGATTTGAAATACAGATTTATTATGAGAAAATACTGGTAATCTGGTTCACCGTTTATGACATACTCGTATTAAAAAGATACTGATAAGGTATCGTTCAAACCAAATTTCTGGTTAATTTTCATAGTATATAATATATATTTTTTAATTTTATCAATCCCATATTTCATACCTTTTTCCACTTTCGAAGTATCTGTTGCGCAAACTTTCAACTTTACTAAAAATGGTATTAGAATCAGTATC
The DNA here is from genome assembly GCA_019425675.1 of Leucinodes orbonalis. Classification (NCBI taxonomy): domain Eukaryota; kingdom Metazoa; phylum Arthropoda; class Insecta; order Lepidoptera; family Crambidae; genus Leucinodes; species Leucinodes orbonalis. Next base: position 89,522 of record PQWD01002537.1, on the reverse strand, counting down.
GTTTTTAAATACATTGATACCCCAAACGGGTGGGTTCGATGAAAAAAAATTGTGGGTTTCATTCAGTTCAATGTGTGGAGAACACCAAAATATTTTTTTTATGCTTTAAAAGCGTGTGACATACGAACGGACAGACAGACATACTTGACAAATTTGAAAGGGTTCCGGTTTTTTCCATTTGGCTACGGAAACCTAAAACGACGTCAAGCTCGAGGCGTATGACGAATCGAGGTCCCGTATATAATATTAAGTAAATAATTTTTATTCTATTGTTTTTCCCTCTTAATATTTGAGCGGATATCGGATTATTAAGATTAAAGTGTCGCCATATTTGGCTCATTATATTGTTTGATCAAATATAGTTGTCATAATTGTTTTTTTTTCAATTTCACATCAAAGGTTCCTGGTTTAGCAGAATGTATGTATGTGTATGAACGTTCGCTTAATTCAATGTTTAAATGTAGTGAATTGTTTTATCGATTGTTTCGGGAATAAGTTTATTTAGATAAGGGCTAGATTTTGCGGCATGAATATCTGAGAATATTGATTTTATTCGCGTTTTCAAATAAAATTTTATTTTGATCATTGGTTTTTCCCATTATTATACGTTGATGTCTGTTCCCTTTTTGAAATAAAACTTGTGTGTATGGGTCATTTTCAAAGGTAATCTAGCGATGTATCTATCACACCATTGTTGATTACGCTAAATAAAGGAAATTTACCTGCCAGGTACACGGATTTAGTAGTTTTGCAGGTAAAGTAAGTTTGGCCTGAGTTTAAAGTCTGATGACTGATGAAAGATAATTTTACATTACTGCAGAAATTATGCAATTCATTTATACTATATAATCTGAAGTGGCAATGGGCACGGCACATAGTCCGAAGAACCGATGGCCGTTGGGGCCGAAAGGTTCTCGAATGGAGACCGCGTACAGGCAAGCGCAGCGTGGGACGGCCACCCACAAGATGGACAGATGACCTGAGGAAGTTTGCGGGTGGCCGTTGGATGCAGATAGCTTCCGACCGTTTGGAGTGTAAGTTATTGGGGGAGGTCTATGTTCAGCAGTGGACATCTTGTGGCTGATATGATGATGATGATATAATCTGTGTGTTCTGCTATGTAAGTTACATAACTGTAAATTGTCTTCAACATCCATTCAGAAATCAAACGGTGTAAAGAAATAAAAATACGTCCACGCATCCATACATTAAAATGAAATATTGTGTAAACCAAATGCGTTTTTTTAATTAGTTATAAAATATATATTTATTATTAGTACATTTTCAAAGGATCCCTAATATCGGTCAATAGTTTGTTATTGCGCGCACAGTGTCATTAATTTTGCGGCTTCTACGAAGGTTTGAATGGTTTTATTTACTTTTTTAATCACCTTACTGGCAGGTAACAGGGCCGCGATGACGTCAGATAACTTTTTTCTCGATTTTGGTATCGGGTTACAAGTTTAATTTTTATTCAGCAATAAACATTCTTTAAGATTTTAGACTCTTGGTAGGTGATTAAGGAGACTTCGTTAAAACTAGTATTGCCGCTGGCAAATTAGCACATTTCGTATGTAAAATGCCAGAATTCATAATAATGTGAGCGACTACATAAATTAGCGTTTTTTATTTGATTAATTAACCGGTAAGGATAAAAACAGAGATCACAAAAAAGACGCGCTTCGTGTAGCAATCATCGTTCCATCTAAAAGACTAGGTACATAACATAAATGTAATTAAAATATTACCATTATCATAATGTGATGAAATGGTGGAGAAGTCAGTTGCTATTACGGCCCCAGGTTCATGAAGTGAGTGCATGAAAATAATCAGTTGTACTAATCTCTACGTTTTCTTTGTTTGATAAGTACTGAAGGTATAATATATATCCACACAAGTTTGACTGAACTGGAGTTAATTGCTCTGTGTGAATGTCGGACTATTAATGATAAATAGCTTATCATCAGCACATTAAGCGTCGTCACCGATGGCCGAGCCTACCCGTTAAGGGTGATTAGGCCTTAGTCCCCGCTCGGCCTATACCCTACTTTTAATGCTCGTTGTGGATTTAAACTAAGGTAGGGGCTGGTGCCTAGAGCAGCAAAATTTCAAAAAAGAGCACATAAAATAATCTTAAGGTTTATTAAAATTGCCAAAACATTTATAATTACCTAATTATACATGATAATTTGATTTTAGCTTAACCCATTGAACGCCGGAATCCAGACACAATAGACCGCAAAGGGTTAATAAACCATTTTAGGTAGCAAAATCTTGTTCCAACATTTATTTACCGATTGGTAAATCTTCGAGTTCGAACAACTCCTGTTTCGCGGTATCGTTTCGAGAGCAAAATTAAGAGTCAAAATCTAAACTTTGACAAACTTATACGATATAACAAAACTCAGACAATATTAACATCGATATGTCAGAACTTCGATACTACTGTACTCCGAAAAAATGTTCGACATGACTTTACTAGGAAATGACGCGAGTTCGACAAGGTTCGAGCGAGTCCCACTCTGGGACGCCCTTAGCTCGTGTAAATTTTAATGCTGAGAGCCATCAGCGCTCGCCAATTGCCGGTGAAGCTGTAAGGCCATCTGCGGCCAACAGCAGTAGTCAGTTCGAAAAAAGAGTACGATATTATAATTTTGCACCTTTTGGTGTTCCGGTGATAACAAACTGCTTATCCGCGGTTTCAAACAACGATGATAATATGACGTAGGTGTTACTTTGATTTTGATTATCCTTTTATCTTCATCTTATCTTTATNATAGAAGCTTTATGCATGTTAAGCCTCGGCCCGAAGTTTCATACAATTTTCATCCCCTATTTAATCTCCTTGGGGGAAAAATAAATTAAAATCCTTTCTTAGCGGATGCCTACGTCATAATAACTACTTGTATGCCAAATATCAGCCTGTTCCGTCCAGTGGTTTGGGCTGTGCATATTTAGGATCTAAACCAACTGTCGAAAATACACTAAACTATTGCTGTAATACATTTATGTCGAATAAAAAAACGGTTCTTCATAGGCGTGAGCTGTCAAAAAGAAAATAAATGGTTTGACAAGATTTTGATTCCATAATAATTTTAGATTATGAAAATAATCGAATATAAATTTGCGTTTTTTAACGTTATTAATTATTCAGCAAAATATTAATATATTATGTAGCGCATTTATAAGCTTTTGTTTCCGTTAATATATATTTTTATATAGGAATCATAGTCAGCACTATTTACTGAATCTATGGTCAATCCTTATCCACTCAAATATTAATTCGACATCAAAATGTACGTATTTGGATTAAATAAAGTTCTCCTTTTTAAAACCTCAAATTGTGTATCACCACCAGGAGTATGGTATCAATTAATCGAAGAGGTAACAAACAGCAATCGTCATTAGTGATGTCGAGCTAAGTGCGAGTAGGGGGTGGGGTGGGGGGTCGGCCGTAAATGCTTGCGCGTTACATCCCTGACGTTCGGGCGGCGCCGTTTTGGTGGGCCGGGCGCGCGCGGGCAAGCATTTACGGACGAGTCCCGAGCGGCACCAAAACGTCTGCGAACGTCAGGAATATAAAACGCAGGCTAGTGGGTCCAAATCATTTATTGTGTCGGAGGGCGGGCGCGGGCCAGGGCAGCGCGCCGTTGCGGCGGCGGAGGGCGCGCGCCTCGTCCAGCGTCCACAGGTCGATGTGGACGCGGCCGCGCGAGCGCGTGCGCGGCTGGGCGGGCGGCTGGCGGGGGGGGGCGGGCGGGGAGGGCGGCGGCGAGGGCGGCGCGCGGCGGCGGGCTCGCACCTGTGCGCGCGCGTCGGCGCGGCAGTAGGTGAGGTCGGCGTGGGCGGCGTGGGCGGCGCGGTGGGCGGGCGGCGCGGGGTCTGGGGCGGCGGCGAGGCGGCGGCGCGCCCCCTCCCACTCGCGCAGCTGTCGCTGCATCTCGCTCAGCGCCGCGCGCTCCGCCTCCGTCGCCGCCTCGCTGCTCTCCACCATCCTCATCGCGTACTTTTCCACCGGCGTCAACTGAAACATTTTCCACTCCAATGTGAACAATTGATAAACATTACATATTTTAAACATAGACATCACAATTTGTTTCTGAGTATATGGGCGCTCTCTAAATCAAACCAAAAATAAAATAGTAACTCTTATAATAGAATTGGCTCAAACAACTTTATAAAACCATACTTCTGGTTATAATAAGGTTGCTCACAAATGTGTTTCAACAATAATTTAACGAAAGTGCACATGAATGGGAATATGTCATAATAATAATTTGACGTATTTATATATTTTTTTATTTGTAAGATACCTACATACAGATAATTAGATATACCAGATACAAATGGAATAAAAAAAAAGATATTCAGTAGATATAGTTTTGATATCAAATGATGGAAAAAAAACATCATGTTAAATGTGATGCTAAAAATAAGTTAACGTTTTAAAGAGAAAAGTAAAATTGTTTTCAGATTACAGGGCGCCAAACATTATCTATACTAATATTGTTACGAATTGACGTATTTAAAATGTCATTAAATATGGCGGCTAATATGTGACGTCAGTCCACAGACAATCCATAGAGTATGACATGCGAATTGTCAAATAGCAAAGTGTAGTATGTTTAGATAATTCGCGAACTATGTAGAATGACGTCGACACTTCGAGCTCAGCGGCCGGACAGGTATATTAAGGGGCCGCGAGGGTGCGCCGGGTCTTGTGTTCTACTCAAGAGCGAATGAAGAGCGAAATACCTGCGACTACAGGAAGAAGCGAGTGATACAGCGATATCTAAGTGATCGTCGAGTGTGATATAATAGTGTGAAGAGTTAACGTGTGATTATTACGTGTGTGTGCGGAAAGTGTTGTATTATAGTGTGCAGTGTTTAATACGGATTTAAAGTGCGTGCGTTAATTGATCATTAGTACGAGTGTAAGTGTAATTAGTGTTGGGTGTGATTAATATTGGTTAACTAATAAAGTGTGTTACCGTGTTATTCTTCGTGTTTGCATAATTTATCCGAAAACCCCCAGCTCGTAACATTTGGTGTCAGAAGTGGGATAAATCTCCGCAAAGGTTACACTCAGGCGTTTCAACAACTTCCCTGATGCGGTGGGTTTTTGATCTTGACGTACGGCTTCACTTCCAACGCATGGGCCAAAGCTCCTTTAGCGTAGCATGATGTCCAAGTCGCACAGCTGCCCTCACCTCCAAATCCCGGATGCCATCCACAAAGGCCTGCACCAACATCTTTCGCTGGGATAGTATGGGCTCTGTTCGATATGCTTTACGAACAAGCTTCTCGATTTCCAATCCCCACTGTTGTAAATTCTCACCAACGCGCTGGACCCGTTCTTAAGCTGCGCGCGAAACACATGTTCCAAATGAGCATCACCAAACCTGGATTCCAGTGCTTGCACCAACTGCCCATATGTCACATCTTTGCCAAGAGTTTCAAGCACCGACAACGCTTCGCCCCGTAGGCCCAGTGTTAGCGCTGTCAAAGCTTGGGGTTCCGACCACGAGTTTGTTTCCTTAACCACTCGAACTGTAGATTGTACGCCGACCAAGACGTTGTCCCATCGAATGGCGGCACTTTAACGCCTTTTGTTGAAGGCGCGCAACCAACGGATTGCGGGCTACCGTTGGTAATCTTTAGCTCCTTCACTTCTTTCTTGATGTCGGCAATCTCGCTGAAAGCTTCCGTAATCTGTTTCTCATGATGGCCGACTTGCTCCTTAACTTCTTGAAGATCCTTCCCAAACTTCAAGCTAAATGGGATGGACCGTACCAAGTTCTAACCAAAATTAACGACGTCACGTACCGTATACGCAAGCACCCACGAGGAGCATCCAAGATTGTTCATGTGGATCGATTAGCGCGTTTCTATGGAGATAATGCTCGGGACGAGCATTTCTTGGAAGGGGGCAGTGTTACGAATTGACGTATTTAAAATGTCATTAAATATGGCGGCTAATATGTGACGTCAGTCCACAGACAATCCATAGAGTATGACATGCGAATTGTCAAATAGCAAAGAGTGTAGTATGTTCTAGATAATTCGCGAACTATGTAGAATGACGTCGACACTTCGAGCTCAGCCGGACAGGTATATAAGGCGGGCCGACGGGTGCGCCGGGAGTCTTGTGTTCTACTCAAGAGCGAACGAAGAGCGAAATACCTGCGACTACAAGGAAGAAGCGAGTGATACAGCGATATCTAAGTGATCGTCGAGTGTGATATAACAGTGTGAAGAGTTAACGTGTGATTATTACGTGTGTGTGCGGAAAGTGTTGTATTATAGTGTGCAGTGTTAATTACGGATTTAAGTGCGTGCGTTAATTGATCAATTAGTACGAGTGTAAGTGTAATTAGTGTTGTGTGTGATTAATATTGGTTAACTAATAAAGTGTGTTACCGTGTTATTCTTCGTGTTTGGCAATAATTTATCCGAAACCCCCAGCTCGTAACAATATATAAATCTGAAGAGTTTGTTTGTTTGTTTGTTTGAACGCGCTAATCTCAGGAACTACTGGTTCGATTTGAAAAATTCTTTCAGTGTTAGATAGCTTATTTATCGAGGAAGGCTATAGGCTATATATCATCACGCTACGAGCAATAGAAGCGGAGCAGCAATGAAGAATGTTTCAAAATCGGGGGGATTTTTGCATACTTGGAGCTTCCGCTGCGCACGCTGCGTAAACGGTTAAAGTTTCGCAAAAGTCATGTATGAGAGTATTGTTTCCCTTTTAAAGGTCTACAAAAAAGTCCGCGACAGCATATGTCTATCTTTTAATGTTAACTCCGTATAACATATTTTTTGCTAAAAAAAAATTCTAATCCTTATCCAAATAAATACTTTATTTACACAAGTATTTCATTTTAAACAAAATTGCCCTTTACATCATTCAACTTAAATTGATACCTCATGAGATATCGCAGTTTTAACTCACCTATATAAACGAAGTAGCGGGTTAAAGAGAGCGTTAGGCCAAAGTAACGCGGACGAAGTCGCACGCAAAAGCTACTAGATTATAAAAACAAATCTCTAACTAAGCACTGTATTTTATGTGAATATGTAATGTTGATCATAAATATGTAATGCGTATGTGTGTACCTGTGCCATGAGCGCGGCGAGGTCGGCGGCGTCGGCGGTGTGGGCGGGGCGTGGGCGGGCGCGTGGGCGGGCGCGAGGGCGGGCGCGTGGGCGGGCGCGGGCGCGTCGTCGAGCGGCAGCGTCTCGTCGAACTCTGCGAGGTCCCCGACGGCCTCGGCGCGCGCGGCGGCGGCGGCGGCGGCGTCGGCCTCGTCCTCGGCGGCCGCCAGCGCGCACTCCAGCTCGCCGCTCTCTCCCGCGCCCTCCGCCCCATCCGCGCCCTCCGCACCGCCCACGCTATCGCCGCCCTCGCCGCCGAATATCTCCTTGATGTTCGACTGCACACACAATACATCGGCTCACACACACCAACCACCAATCCAACACAAACAAAATATACCATTACGACTTGGATTTATTCAAAACTTCGTTACACATTTCTAAGGGAGTTTTGAATAAATTCATATGTTAAATTGACCATAATCTCTAACTATAGTCTGTTTTTTATACCCGTGGAGTAAATTCACAATCCCTTATGTCGAACTGTAAGCTTAAGTTGATAGTGATTTACGTAAAACCGGTTTCAATCGAAAAATTCGGTTTTTATTATATACTGGAGACGAAAAAAAATGGATGGAGATAAATTCAAAACTAAATCAAATAGTAACAAATCGAATTTAGTAGTTTTTAATATTTCATTGTATACCGTACGTTTAACAATTATTACACTTTTCCAGTTGAAATCATGCTTAGAAAATACATGACATTTTTTTATTATCGCACGAAGTAGTAGATAGTTAAAATTCAGCATAAGTTAAACCCATTGTACGAACAACACCGCACATTTTCCTACCTGTAAGCGTGTAACAACTTAATTAAATCACGCACGCATCAGCATTTACTTCAACACACGAGAATATATATTTTGCTCACTAAGTTATTTCGACCACTATTACTTAACTAACTTGTAAGTTTAACGTAAATAAACTTATTCGTGTGAAGTGCTAGGTACTTCTATTCTCGAACAAATTACTGTACGGTGAACGTAAGCAACTATACGAGCATCGTACACCCATGAACTTTAAATTGAACATAAATTAGTTTTAATTTTCTATACGAGATAATGCTTTTTCGAAAACAAATAAATATTGATTAAATTCGATCGTCATTAAAATATTTATGTTTATAAAAATGGACTTTTGTTATTATTTTACAAATATATATATAAAAAAGTAGTTATGAAAGTAATGCCAGTCTGAAGTATGTACATTCATCATCATCATCATCAGCTCATTAAACGTCCCCACCGAGGGGCACGAGCCTACCTGTATAGGGTGATTAGGCCTTAGTCGTCCACGCGGGCCCAGTGCGGATTGGACGACTTCACACACAACCTTCGAATCTCTTCGCAGACGTGCATGAAAGTTTCCTCACGATGTTTTCCTTCACCGTAAGAGCGTCGGATAACGTACATCTATTTTCGAAAATTCGAAAATACATTGGTACGTGTCGGGATTTGAACCTCAGCCCTCCCGGTAGGAAGGCGACAGTCCGCACCACTGAGCCACCGACGCTCAAGTATGTACATTAAAAAATAAGAAAATCAAGTCCATATATATATTTTAAGAAATACATTAATAAATTATGACATCATAATTTGACATTTTGAATCAGAGCCACTATAATTTCTTCACTATAATTGTTTTAAATAAATTTCAGACAAAATGAAGTTCCAATATCAGAAGTTGAAATGCCAAAATGTGTAAAGCGAATGGTGGTAATGAAGCGCGCAGTGTGTGTGGGTGGGGTGGGTGTGTGGGCGTACCATGCGCAGATAGGAGGTGGTGAAGTGTCCGTGGTCGATGGCGAGGTGTCCGAGGCGTCGCTTCTGGTCGGCCTTGCGCAGGATGTTCTCCTCGACGGTGGCGGCCGTCACCAGCCGGTACACGTGCACGTCGCGCGTCTGCCCGATGCGGTGGCACCGGTCCTGCGCCTAACCACACACAACACACACACATATTGTTCCACTCTATATAATGCCGGTGTAATCTTATATACTACATATAAATCAAATTTTAAGTGTCTCTTTCAAATATTTAATGACCGTTTTGCATGGATATCAATTTCATATCTATAAGTACTTAACATTTAGAATGGTGAGTAATTATTAGTTAAGATTTATCGGTTGATGCATACTAAGTTAATATAAACCAGAGCTTTCAAAAATCTGAGTTGACTGATTATGATAGATCGCACATCAAAATATACATTGCTTTGTTTAGCCAGTTTACTATAATATTTAAATGATTAATAAATAAATATCCACTGACATACACAGCGCCATCTAGCCCCAAGTTAAGCGCGAAGCCTGTATTATGGGTACTTAACAACTGATAAACATACTTAAATGTTTTTTTTTGTAAATACATACATACATAGAAAACACCCAGACCATTACAAGCAGACATGTTGATGTACACAAATGTTTGTACTGCCCGGGGATCGAACCCGGAACCCTTGGTGTTGCAGCCGACCTCTCAACCGCAACACCAAATGGGTCGTCGATTGATAATTGGTTAAAGATGAGTAATTTTTATAACAAATGATTGCATGTGTTGCATTAATGTTGGTAATAGTTTGGTATATTACACACGTGACGTGTCGCGTGTGGGTGGTGTGGTGTGTGTGGTGTGTGTGTACCTGCGCGTCCATGGTGGGGTTCCAGTCGGAGTCGTAGAAGACGACGGCGTCGGCGCCGGTGAGGTTGAGTCCGACGCCGCCGCTGCGCGTGGACAGCAGGAAGGCGAAGAGTCGCGTGTCGGCGTTGAAGCGGTCGACGAGCGGCTGGCGGCGGTCGACGCGCGTGCCGCCGTCCAGCCGCAGGTACGCGTGCCCGTGCATGCTGAGGAACGCCTCCAGCACGTCCAGCACGCGCGTCATCTGCGTGAACACCAGCACGCGGTGCCGCCCGCCTTCAGCCGGCGCAGCAGCGCGGCCAGCGTCTGCAGCTTGCCGCAGTCGTACTGCAGCAGGCGCGGGTGCGGGAACGCCACGGCGTGCCGGGACGCGGGCGCGTGCAGCAGCGCCAGGGCGGCGGCGGCCGGCGCGCGCGCCCCCGCGCCGCCCGCCCGCCCGCGCCCGCCACGCGCGCGCGCCCGCCCCCGCGCCCGCCCACAGCTCCGCCGGCGCCGCGCGACACGCGCACACGCACACGCTGAACCTGCACACCAACACACGCATACGGCAACCTAACAAACAACTTACATACTACAATAAAAACGAACACGCCCTACAAAAAAAATGTATTGAAAAACTTCATGAATTCAAATATTTTATATTTCATTAAAACCAAACAAACATGATACTCTCTAATATCATTTTGTTATTTTATTTCATTTTCATGTTAGTAGAGCACATTGGTGGAAGACTTTTGTCTTTGAGCATATTACAAGAGGTAGTGGCCGTCTTGTCGGTAATTTACATGGAACAGATACGTTAACCAGCTGTAAAAAAATAATTTGTTAACAATTTTTAATAAGTATGCGATATCACGTACTTGTCGCCGTTTTTCTAACGGCAAATGATTTCTTTGGCATCTAGTCTCATATCCGTGTTATTTTCACCGCATTCAAACTGTTAATATCTTAGAAACCTTTTTTGAATTGTTTCTATGCGGGACACTCACTTCATATTTCACTCCCGAACAGCACGGATTTTTGGGACGAAGATCAACCACATATAACTTGCTAGTTTTTAACGATTTTACTACTACACAAATGGACGCCGGATTTCAAGTAGATGCTGTGTTTACCGACTTCAGCAAGGCCTTTGATCGCATTGATCATTCACTTCTTCTAGAGAAGATATACAGAGCAGGGATACATGGAAATTTATTCAGATGGTTTTCTTCTTACATCAGGAACAGAACACAGGCGGTGGCTGTTAATCGTTATATGTCTTCTTGGTTCACAATACCCTCGGGCGTACCGCAAGGATCATTGTTGGGACCTTTACTGTTTGTAATTTTTGTTAACGACATTGCTTCGAGTTTCAAATACGCCAAAGTTCTACTGTACGCCGATGATGCCAAAATTTACATGTCCATTGATACCATTGAGGATTGCCACCGCTTGTAATGCGGATAGTTTTGCGCGTTACTGTGCTCGTAACAAGCTTAACTTGAATATATCGAAATGTTATTTAATAACCTTTTCTCGAAAAGTTAATATTATTAACTACCAGTACACTATGAACGGCCAGGCTCTGTCTAGGGTTACGTTTATGAAGGATTTAGGATTGATTCAGGATTCTAAACTTTTGTTCGATAAACACATTAATCACATGGTTAAAAAAGCCTCAAAATTGCTTGGTTTTATAATACGATCAACTTGTTCCTTTAATTCAATCACTATCACCGTGTTCTTTTTTACCGCATTTAAACTGTAAATATCTTAGAAATCTTTTTTGAATTGATTCTATGCGTGACACATACACATTATATTGTGGATTCCAGATTTCGGAACCATATTCAAGAATACTACACACGTTAGCACAGAAAAGAACTTTAATAGGCTTGATTGAATTCAAATCGTCTACTGTGTGTGTGTGTGTGTGTGTGTACCTGTCGATGATGTCGTGCATCTGTTCCAGCACTTGTTGTATGGTGGGGCTGGGCCGGGGCGGGTGTGCCTTGGGCAGGGCGTCTCGCAGGTCGGCGCCGTACAGCGGCAGGCGCCAGCAGCGGCGCTCGTTGGTGGCGGCCAGCCGCTGCAGCGCGCTGGCGCGGCGCGCGGCCAGGCGGGCGGCGGCGGGGCGGCGGGGGCGGGCGGCGCGCGCGGGGCGGGCGGCGCGGGCGGGCGGCGCGGCGGCGGGCGGCGGCGCGGCGCCGGGCGGGTGCGCGGGCGGCGGCGCGGCACGAGGCGCAGGTGCAGGCGCAGCAGGGCGGGCGGGGCGGCGGCGGCGCGGGCGGCGCGGGGGCGGGCGGGCGCGCGCGCGGCGGCGCCAGGTGCCTGGCGCGGTGGGCGGGGAAGGCGCCGGCGCCGCTCGCCTCGAGCGTGGCGAGGTCCCCGCCCAGGCGCGCCGCCGTCTCCTCGCGCTCGGCGACGGCGTCCACCAGCGCCAGGGCGGGCACGGCCAGCGTGAGCCCGCCCAGCTGCAGCGGCGACACCACCGGCCGCGGCTCGAACAGGTCCGGGTGGTTGCACACCTTGCGCAGCTGCATCAGCACGTTTATCACGCTCAGCAGGTTGCCAGACGCGAGGCTCTCCTTCGTTCTGGAACGAGCGCGCGATATAAATTAATGTCCCCCCCGCCGGACGCGAATATTCGAGTTTGAATCGCATAGTGCGATGTACTGACTTGGCCCGCGACATGAAGTCGTCGTAGAGGAACCGCTGCCGCTTGGAGAGTCGGCACATGAGCACGTGCTCGTACTTGCGCGGCATCTGCCGCTCCACGTCCGCCTTCAGCCGCCGCAGCAGGAACGGCCTCAGCACCTGCCACATGTCATTCACTTATTATTATATTGTCTCGCCCATCGTTTGTATGCAAATCCACATGATATATGAAGGCAAGCAGTGACCTCGTGCAGGCGTCGCACGAGCGCCTCGTTGTACCGGTGCGAGCCCTCGGCGATGCCGGCCACCTCGCTGAACCACTCGCGGAACTCCGAGTGCGAGGCGAACACGTCCGGCATCAGGAAGTGCATCAGCGACCACAGCTCCAGCAGGCTGTTCTGCAGCGGCGTGCCCGTCAGCAGCAGACGTCTGCGACCAACACATTACCACGCATTAATACTCTCGCACTACGAGAAATAATACATTATAATATACAATGTGTGCACACCTCTCCGTTTGAAAGTTCAATAACATCTGCCATCGCTGCGATTTGAAGTTTTTGATATTCTGCGCCTCGTCGAGTATGAGATATTTCCACCGTTTTCTCCTAAAACTCTGATGATCCTGCACCACCAGCTTGTACGAGGTGATGCACACGTGGAAGGAGTTGGCCTTGGTCCAGCCGACGCGCTTCAGCTTGCGCTCCTTGATGGTGCCGTAGTAGGTGAGCAGCTTGAAGGCGGGACACCACTTCTTGAACTCCATCTCCCAGTTGAGCACGACGGAGGTGGGCGCGACGACGAGGTGCGGCCCCCAGTCGCGGTGTTCGAGCGCGAGGTGTGCGAGCAGCGCGATCGTCTGTATGGTCTTGCCGAGCCCCATCTCGTCGGCGAGGATGCCGTTGAGGTTGCGCGCGTGCATGGTGGCCAGCCAGTGCAGGCCCACGTGCTGGTACTCCCGCAGCGGGTGGCGCAGCAGGCGCGGCACCGGCGTGGCCACCGCCGTCTCCGACAGCGTCGTGCCCGTCGGCTGCAGCGACGCCGCCAGCGACGCCGCCGCCTCCACGCGCCGCTCCCCGCCCTCGGCCCCCACTCCCGCGCCCCCCACACCCCGCCCTCGCCTCCACCAGCGCCTCGAGCGCCTCCGACGCGCTCGACTCCGACTCCGCGTCCGTCTCCTCCTCCTCGTCGCCGTCGCCGCCGTCGGTGTCGGTGGCCGCGTCGGGGTCGGTGTCGTCGTCGCTGTCGGCGCGCTCCGAGGGCTCCGAGGTGGCGGAGGGCGGGCGGTAGCGGCGCACGAGGTCGTCGAGGTCGAGGGCGGCGTCGGCGCGCAGCGCTTCCAGCTCGGCGGCGGGGTCGGCGGGCGGGTGGGCGCGCTCCTGCTCGGCGATGGTGTCCTCGTCGTCGGCCGAGTCGTCGCCGTCGGGCCCGTAGTCGGAGGGCGGCGGCGAGTGCGCGCGCAGGTAGCCGGGCGGCAGCAGGTCGCCGAGGGCGAGGCGCGACTCGCGGCGCAGCGCGTCCAGCTCGTCCCGGTGGGCGGCGGCGTCGGCGCCCGCCTCGCGCTCGGCCGCCGCGATGGTCTCCTCGTCGTCGTCGGACGCGTCGCGCGGCTCGAACTCCTCGTCCGAGGGCGGCGTGTCGGGCTGGGCGGGCGCGCCCAGCTTGGCGGCCAGCTGGCGCGAGTACCGCTCCGTGCGGTCCACGATGTAGCTCAGCTGCTCGTCGAGCGCCTCCTTGCGCGCGCGCTCCACCCGCCGCACGCGCTTCCACTCCACTATTTTCTCCACGTTGGACCAGAATGTGCGGATCTCCTTGGCGGCGAACGCGGCTATCTTCCTCAGCTGCAGCTCCTGCGCCTTCTCGGCCTTCTGGGCGGCGGCAGCCTTATCCTGGAAATACTTCTGCACGGCGCGCGCGCACTTCTTGGCCGCCTGCTTCTTCCACTTGCGCTCGTGCGCGAAGTCCTGAGCGAGCCAGGCCATCTCCTCGAGCAGGTAGTCCCAGTGGGTCTTGGCGCGCGGTGGCTCCATGACGCGCGGCAGGCGGCGCTCGGGCCAGAGTCCGGCGCGCGCCAGCTCGGCCACGCGCGACGCCACGTACGCCTCCTGCTTGGCCTTCTCCACCATCTCGTCGGCGGCGGTGGGCGCGGGAGATGCGGGTACGGGCGCGGGCGGGTCGGGCGCGGGCGCGGCGGGCGGGGTGGGGTTGCGGCGGGGCCGGGCGGAACCGTTGTAGGCGGCGCGGCGGGTGTGGGCGGCGCGGCAGATGTGGGCGGCGCGGCGGGTGTGGGCGGCGCGCTGGCGGCGGGCGCCACCACCACGGGCGGCGGCCTCCGCGCCTCCAGAAACGCGACCAGCTGGGCGGTCGGCGGCCTCTTGCGCCACGCAGCATAATCCATCATATTGCCACCCGCTTGGAGGAAGTACAGTTCGCTCAGTTGTTCTGTAAACCTGCAAATTTAAATAATACCGGTTAAGGATTGTTATAAACACCTAACTGTAATTTCAAAATTTTGGCTACATTTCAAAATAATACAAATTAATTATATCTTAGGAAAACAACTAACTTTTGAGGATAAAGTGATGTTACTACAATGTTTCAACCTTCATATAAGTTTTATTTAGTATGCTCAAATTGCATTCTTAAATGATTGTTATTCCTATTTTCTATGACAAGTGGTCGGTTCGAAAAAAATTCAATAAACAAGTTTCATATGTATCCGTAGGTTATGGAAAGTTAACATTTAGTTCCATTACAGATATTTCAATTAAATAATATTCTAATACAAAATTATAGCGAGAGCAATGATTGTGTGTGTGTTGACCTCTCGCGCAGCGTGCGCAGCCTGAGCAGCTGCGCCTCGAGTATGCGGCGGCGCAGGGCGGGCGCGTCGTCGGCGGCCAGCTTGGGGCGCTTCCGCGGCGGCTCGCCCGCGCCCCCGCCCCCCCCCCCGTTCACCGCGCCCGCGCCCCCACCCGCGCCGCCCCCGCCCCCGCCTCCATGGCCCGCGCGTTCCACCCCCTGCAACAACACATACACCACTCTTCTGGGTAACTATTACAATTCTTCTTCTTATCGAGACGCCTATCACAATAAGTTAGATTTCTATTTTTGCAGTAGAAATATGCTTTTCAAACATTTTGTTGATATAAGAGATTCGTTCACTTAATCGTAATTAGGAATTGGCCTACTTCACAAAATGAATTAAACCCCGAAATGTTAACATCAAAAAATTCATAAGACTATTTAAGTTGTTTAATTTTAAATGTACAATCTGCATAAAAGCTACATTGCGGGACCATTGACGTAGGGTGACATGATATTGAGCGTTACTTTTGTCGTTTCAAATGCATGAAAAACAGAATTCGTCAGGAAGATTCATTTAGGTTGATCAGTGTCTCTGCAAATACGAGGACTCTACTAGGTGGTTGACTCGATACTGAGTCGTCTAGGTAAGTAGGTATCACCGCAGTGCCAGATATTATCGTCCCGTGAAATAGGAGTTATGTTTCGGGATGAGGCTATAAATTAGCTAGAAAAATTACCGGGTACGAGAGACCTAACATCTGTTGTTTCGGGTTACGGGCGCAGTGTTTCATTGATGGAGAATAACTGTCTATCAGTTGTTATTTTCCTTCAATGCCACTCACTGGCATGGTCGGGCGTATCCCTATGAGTCAGCGAAACTTAGGTGATAAAATAACGAATGAGTTCAGTTCAGTTTAGGATCTAAAAGACATCCTATTGGGTTTGTAAAATTCGGGCATATGACTGTTACGTTGGTCTTGGATCTAAACGGAGATAGTCCTGACATTTAACACTTGGCCCCACTAAGGCGTCATTGTACACAGGATATCCCGGATGTTGACGTTAGTGAGATTAGTGCAAAACTGGAGCAACTTAGAAATGGGAGAGCCCTAGGTGATGACGGTATCACGACAGAGCTCCTAAAAGCCGGTGGACAACCCGTCCTTAGGGCATCTGTTGAGCTCTTTAATGCCGTCATCCACCAGAAAACTACACCGGAGGCGTGGTCCAGAAGCGTCGTCGTCTTGTTCTTCAAGAAGGGTGATAAAACTCTCTTGAAGAATTATAGACCGATAGCGCTTCTGAGCCACGTCTATAAGTTGTTTTCCAGAGTTGTAGCGAACCGTCTCGCCATAAGACTCGACGAATTCCAACCACCGAAGCAGGCTGGGTTTCAAAAAGGCTACAGCACCGTGCACCACATCCATACTGTTTGGCAGCTTATACAGAAGACCGCAGAGTATAACCAGCCGCTGTGTATGGCATTTGTGGACTACGAAAAAGCCTTTGATCATCCATCGAAACCTGGGCTGTTTTGGAGGCTCTGCAGCGATGCGGTATCGACAGGCGATATATCGAGGTGATGAAATGTCTCTCCAACGCAGTTTGAAAACTCAGTCGCAAAATCTTGTAATCTGGCACAAGATCCGGGAGCCAAACTTTCCCGACATTACTCCAAAGATATCCCGGACATCAGCCTGGGCCACCAAACAGCTCAAAATCAACAAGGCGCCAGGTGAGGACGGAATCACTTCAGAGCTACTGAAAGTAGGTGGAACACTGGTATTAAGTGTCCCTTAGAAGCTTATTATGATCCGTCTCACCTCTAGGTTTGATGACTTCCAACCTCCCCAACAAGACGGTTTCCGAAGAGGCTTTAGTACTATAGACCAGATTCATACTCTGCATCAGGTTATACAGAAGGTTGAGGTCGAGTTTGTCGACGGAAAGTGCTGTTATACTATAATACACGTGAGACGCCAGTTGCTTGCTTTCTCGCCCTGTCCAGTGCATTTGACCTGGTCAGGGCTTGAAAAGACTCAGTTACCAGTAAATGTCTTCAAGTAATGGTATAGTGGCCAGGTTAATAACTTACGATGGAAGTATGTACTATCGCAGTCTTATGGCTACGAATACGGGGTGAGGCAGGAAGGCTTAAGATCCCAAACCCTATGTATGTGACTGTTTGATTGGTGAGCTCCTCAGCAGTGCCAAAGTCATATGCACAGACATCCGAATATACAATGTATTGTATTGGGAAATCTGTGGTCATATGATACATTGCTGGTGTTTTCTTTAATAATATCAGCTATGTGGATGATATGACACTGCTGAGCGCATCTGTTTGTGGCCTAAGCCACATTTTTATGTAAATTTACGAAAAATACGCCAAGTCCAAGGGTTTGAAGACATTGGAAGTACAATAAAAAAATAAAATAATGGTCTTTAAGGCGGGGTCTAAAGGCAAAGACGAAATTGCACCTATCCTACTTTATGATTGTCCACTGGAAAATGTGCATAGAGGGAACACAGGGCCTTGTCTATCTATGAGGGTGAACATGCTGGTTTGTAGATTTGCATGTTGTTTAAGTTTTAGTTAAGATTAGAATAGAATAGATTTTATTTACAAGAAACACAGTACATTAGGTAATCTCAAAGTACATTAAAGTTTCAAATGTTTCACCAAGTCATTGGCATGTAAATGTAACATTTAGGTCTCATATGATTCAAGAACGTAAAGTTACCCTTCTTTGAGCATTCTGTTCTTCTTTTGGTATGTATAGGCTAGGTATAATATTAAGTCACAATAGTAAGTAAAATATAATAATGCTTTTAGAATTTCACTGAACCTGCCTCCCTGTGTTTGCAGAGTTCAGAGTTGATTTTTTTTACACAACAATGCGAAAGAGATGTGCGTCCCTGGTGTGCAGTGTGAGGGGCAGCTCAAATAGTATCCTGGACTTGATCGCCGGGAAGCTGGATTGCAAAGACATAAATCATTGCTGTACAATATTTCACGGGAATGTGCAGCGGTGATGATTATTATTTGAAACTACTGTGTTATAGGTCGCGCGGAGGTTTAAGATCGCTCAGAGAAATGGGTGGGGGCAATTGGTGCATGTGTACAATCGCGCAAAATAGTGGTATGCGATATGTAGTGTTTATTTTTCCTTCTTTTTTATTTTTCAACTTTGTATCAGATATTTTATTTATAGGGAGTATTCCCTATGAATAAAATATCTTTTTGTATTTATTTATGTTTCTAGGCTTTTTGTAAATATATTTGAATTAGTTATATTTTAATTTTAACAGATGTAAATATTTACATAAATATATCCAAAATTTATTATGTGAATCATGTTTTGAGCGGCGGACAGATGCACACATTAATAGAACCCTATGTTGAAAACTATAATGTATGATAGCGATTTAAGTATATTGATTAGGATGAATGTTTCATTCAATTCAACTTTGTAACTAAACTTTAATTTGCTTAAGACAGTGTTACTAGTATAGTAAAAAAATAATAAAAACAAATGCATATTTTAGTAACATTTTTAATATTAAAAATAGCTAACCAGGTGACTAAATCTTAGTCAGTCAGATATTCCTTCCATGAATAAATCCTTACTCCCTGCCTGGCCAAAGAGACCAAATAATAGAGTTCTGCGCATGCCCCCTCCATTTTTGCCAAGCGATTTTAATTCATTGCGCTACCTATGCAAGTCGCTGAGACCACCTAAACAACAATGAAGACATACTTATAATTGGTGACCTCTAGATGATGATGACAATTGCATGTGAATACAACTGCTCATATTCAAAATTCACAATGTGACCCTTCACTCAAAAAGATTGAACTGCTGCAGAGTTTTGAAATCAGGTGGCTCCCCATACTTACTTCAGGGCTTGTCATTCGTAACTGCGGTGGGGTTTCGTAAATGTTATTATTCGAACTATTCCTAACATTCTATTTTGTTTCAAAAATGTTAATAGGTTTTCAATATTTTTTTCTCGTAAAGGGGGTCCTGTGTCCCCCCTCCGCCGCCCACCCCCATAAAACAAAAATAAAATTATATAAATTAATACTTTTTCGTGTACGTTAAGTGTAAAAATGTAAAATACATCACTATTTATAAACGGAAATATAGTTAAAAAGAAAAACTATAAGACTTACAAAATATACAGTAGCACAATTCGTAATATAGAAGTATGCCTATTTTATTTCTTTTTTCAGCTTGGAAGAAACTCGTCCATAATATTGGTTGGGTATAAAAAAAATGTCTACTCCATGTTTTTTGAACATAAATGATATATAAGACAAAAAGAGTACTTAAATATTGGTTACATGCATAGATTTAATGAGTAAACTAATGTTACCGGCGCCTACAGCAACCGCGCGCTTTATGAATACAAACCATGAGTTGTAAGGCAGGATCCAAGGCGTGGGGCGAGCCGGAATCATCGTAACCGCTCATGTTGTGACATTGCGATTAATAAATGTAACTCTTGTCTCAAAGCCAAAATATTATGCACTTGAACCACAATCACTTAAAATATCACCGTTGTTTTTTATTTGACACAATCACTTCACGTAATTCAAGAGCGTTGAAATAAATTTATCTCACAATTACACATAAATGGGCAAACCATTCAAACTAGTTATTCGTGAAATATAACACCACATTACTAAAATACCACATAAAAGCTGATTACTAATGTCCCCGTAATAAACAAAGTGCATTGGGAAATACAATCCGGCGGCCATATTGAACTATAGATTTGATAGACCAACGCGCAAGGGGCTTTCTTGTAATCCAAGTATATTTCTTTGCTGGATAGGCATCACTTTGAAAATAATAAAATTTTGCAGTATATTTATCACAAATAAAAGTTTTTTACATATATTTATTATTTTGTTAGTCAGAGACTAAAACCAAAACTTTAAAATCGATTTAGCTTAATCGATTCTGTAACTTCAATCGATATATTATCGATTATAGTTAAAAAATTACAAGTAAATACTATATTTGCTCCTATTTCAGTTCCGTAGCCACATGGCAAAAAACAAAACCCGTCACGTCTGTCTGTCCGTCCGTATGTCACATCCTTTTTTCTCCGCAAATATTAGCTCTACCCTGTCCAAACTTTTTGAGTATATGTATTCTGTGAACCGTTATAAGGTGGTTATAAGGTTTGACAAGAAACTTAAAAAAAAAAATAGGTATACATATATTTTGGGGTTCCCAATACATTGAACTGAACAAAACATTAATTGAACCCCTACGTGTTCTACGTGTTGTGTTATGCTGGGGCCTCACTAGGGATAACGTAGAACGCCCATCAACGCCATAACTATCACCATAAATTTGACGTGCAAAAGTGTATGGCCACCAATGGCCACTCTTTGAATTATTAACGTTCTAAGCATAACTGCTTAGAACGTTAATAATTCAAAGATGCAGATCGCATAGTGTATTAACAGGTAGACTTAATAATAAGACCGGCCGGACCGATGCAATATCGAACGCGTGGCATATCACATTGTGTAATAATACTTAGTACCTTAAAGTATCAATAATAGTATAGAGCAAGCTCAACGAAGTGGAAACAGTAGGCACGGGTGAGAACAACACGAAATTCCCACCGCAAGCGCTTGTAGTCGTGTTTGAGTGCTAGCAGTGTGCGTTTCTAAGGAGATATTTTTCATTTTTACGCTTTAAATGGTCGAGTGTGCATTTCGATAGCCCAAAACGATAATAGGAAACGAACAAAATTAAATCCGGTATTACTTTTCATCGGCAAGTCGATTTTCAATCTTATTTTTAAATTATACAACACGCACCCTGGGTCTCCGCGGGGGTGAAGCAGACGCGAGAGGCGGGCACGCACTGATTTATATTTTATCAATGCTCTAAGGGTTAAAAGCAAATCATTAGCCACATACACAATGTTAAGTATCATATTATCATGCCATTCAGCTGTATTTATTCTAGTTCCTCCGAGGTATTTAACGACAACAGCGGCGCACAAATATCCAACCCTATTTGTCATGTATCTATCAATGTAGATGTAGTAGCTATAGTTCTCCAGAGTTCTGCTGCCTGCGCTGCGCATTGAGTATCTTATACGATATGCGCGCTCTATACCTAGTTATATTTACTCTAAGTTGCCACCATTTTGTAGCTAGATCTAGTTACTATACTAGTACTAAAGTGTACTAGTTAGGATACTTTTTAGTATAGGTTTATTTTTGATAAGTCGGTATTAATTATTAAATATCGACTTATCAAAAATATCTTGTAAGAGTAAGTATTCTTTTGCCTTCTTATTCTTTTATTTTTGGATTAAATGGATTTTGGCCCGACCGTCACCGACCACGGACTCTTTGCTAATAAGTTAGCATGCGGTATGCCGCACAATGTAATAGCGAGCTTGACCATGTGACGTGCATACAGTCTGCACATCAACAGATTGCAGATCGCATAATAATTCAACTGCTTTAATTATTGATGGACGTTGATAACCATTTAATGGCGAGAAAACGGCTAGATCAGATAAGATACATTTTCGAAGGAATAAGAGTCCGAGGATAAATTTGATTGAATTGTACTCTAAATTTTTCCATGTAGGGTTCAAATCGATTTAAATGAATCGATTTAATATAATACTTTTTAATTTTTATTTCTGGTTAGACAATAGTATACAATCGTAACCACCTTTTGCTACTTCGTATTTAAAATTGTATTAAACTTTTATTTTATTAAGTTAAAACTAAAATGGTCTTTATTTTTATCCTTTTTTATACTTTAAACTCAAAGAATTAGTTTAGTGATTCCAAGGGGTAACGCTGCCAGTATCTTCGGAACTTTACCTAAGGGGAGTTCTTTTAATTATATTATGAAGTTATTATATTATTTATTTAGTTATAATATTTTATTTTTAAGGTTTTTAGTTTGTTGTTAGTGACATAGTGTTTTTATATTGTAAGTTTAATTAGATAAGTTCTTATTGCTTTAAACTCTGAGTTTTTATATTAAACATTACGTCTACGCTTTTAGTACGTCAATGGTTTTAAAAATAGACTTTAAAGTCTGTTTCTCGAAAGAATTCCCGCAGACGTTTCACCACTGTCGTCAGACAGTATGATACCAGTACTGAGAAAAGTATTTACCTACTTTAAATTTAAGGATAATTACTAAAAAGTATCTAAAATGTTTGAATAAGATAAGTTTAATATTTTGAACATTAGAGAAACCAATACATTTTAGTATGTTGTTAATTTATATTTACCCTTTAGCAAAAAAAATAAAAAATAAATTGTGTATGTTTTCAATCTCAAACACTGGCGCAGTTGCATACATTCAACAGACAATAGATTTTCTATTGTCTGTTGTATTTATTGTGTCTGGAATCACGGCGGTAAATAGGTTATCGATTAAAATATTAGCTACCTACTTTTTATACATTATGATTCTGTTAAGTTGATGTATGATTGAATATTGGTATTTAAATATTTTACTTTTACTTAGGTTGCTCTGGCAAAAGCTAAAAATCACTAATTCACTCTTTGAGTGTAAGTTATACTGAGCTAGTGCCCTTTTGCACTGCTGCAAAATGTATGTGTGGTTTGCAGTTTAATCATAACGTATTAATAATATTTTTTATTTAACAATGATGTTGTGTATTGGTTTATAACTTTTGTTATGTATTTACTAAGCATATATGTCTTTTAGTGCAATTAAACGATTTATCTAACTATACTCGCGTGCAAGTAAATCGACTCAAGCCTCAAGTACGCATAACAAGTGATATAACTAAAAAATGCCTTGTTATACCTCTATATAATGTTTTACATAATTAAAGCCTAGTAATTGAGCTTTAAGTTTTGAAAATCGATTCAGTAGTTTAGTAAAAAAGGTTAATGCTAATGATAACGTAAAAAATGTTGAAAATTTTACAATTTCACAGTTTATGTGTTTAAATGAAACAAAATGTGCGTAAGATAAAAAAAATATTCGTGTCAATATTTGGAATCCCCTCTCTAGCTCTGATCACTGCTCTCATGCGATTCTTCATCGACCTTATCAACTTTTTAATGGATGATTGTGGTATTCGACCCCACTCTTCTACCAACGCAGTCTTGAGCTCATTGATGTTTGTCGGAGCTGGATTCCTCGCTCTAACTTTCCTTTTGAGCTCGTCCCATATGTGCTCAATGGGATTTAAATCGGGGCTGAGCGCTGGCCAATGCATAGTGTGAATTCCAACTTCGTTCAGGAAATCACGTGTGGCCCGAGCAGTGTGACATCGGGCATTGTCATGCATCAAGATGAAATTTTCCCCAATAAAGCCTTGATAAGGGACAACTTGATCCAGTAGAACATTTTCAATGTAACGATCACTGGTCAGACCTCCTCCCCGGCCTCCCCAGGAACGAAAACAAGGTCCGTTTTGCCTTCTAAGGAAATTCCAGCCCACATCATGCAAGATCCGCCACCATATGCAACGGTTTCCACAAAGCAGCACTGTGAAAACCGTTCACCGGGACGACGGTATACCCGACCTCTCCTGTCGCTGCCATGGAGACACATCCTCGTCTCATCTGTGAACAGGACTGACTGCCATTGCTCTATGCTCCAATCCAAATGTTCTCGAGCAAAGTGAAGGCGTGCTTGACGATGAGCTGTGGTCAACTTCGGGCCTGTAGCGGGTCTTTTCGGAGTAAGGTTAGCTTCTTTCAACCTTCTTCTAACTGTCCACTGACTGACAGTCACCCCGCGAACTTGACGTAGCTCCTGCTGCACATCTACGCCGGTAAGGTGTCGATTTCGGAGAGAGGTCGAGACCAAAAACCGGTCGTCACGCTCCGAGGTGCACCGGCGTCGGCTGGTATTAGGCCTCCGAGTGAAGGCACCAGTCTCTTGAAACCTTCTGTATACTCTCGAGACAGCGGACTGACTCATATTCAAACGACGAGCGACTTCTCGCTGGTTCAACCCTTCTTGCAACAGGGCAACGACTTGAGCGGCTTCTTCAGGTGTTGTATCCATAATTTTCTTCAAATGACGGCTTTAATTTGCAGAGATGTGTTCAGGTCAACGTCTAATGAGCGACTGATAAGAAAAAAACGATTACAGGGGGTTTTATAGGGGGTTGTGTCGCGCAAGTTGTGAATAGAGCGCAGAGCAGTTTACGGGAGGTTGCGTTCAGTTGCATTCTAAGTACAAGTGTTTATTTAAATTACTGATATTATGCTACCATTTGAAAGCTAATTACTAGGCTTTAATTATGTAAAACATTATATAGAGGTAAAATAAGTCATTTTTTAGTTATATCACTTTTTATGCGCACTTGAGGCTTGAGTCGATTTACTTGCACGCGAGTGTATAATTATGGCTCTTCTAAACTTGCCCATAATTTACTTAATGTTTGTTGTTTCTTTGCATAAATGGAATCCATTAAAGATGAATTTGATCGGATGCCGCTTTCTTATTTTTTGTGTTACTTGTATCATTTATCCGGCCCATTAGCAATTAAATTACGAATAAAATAGTAATTTTATTTATTATATATAGCTAATTTCGATAATGTCTTAATTATTGATAAAAGTTGTCTCTCATAATAAAATAGACTGTTCAAAAGAAAAAAATCCAATAAATACGGCAAAAATAATTATATGGCAACTCTTAAAAGTACCTAATATGGCGGCAAGTCTCATGTTTAATTGGTTGGATGGTATTAAATTACGTTGATTTATTGATCCGCTTGCAAGAACGGTTTTAACGTTGATAAAATATTTCAAATCAAACTTTTTCACAACAATTGGTATCATTAACAATCGATATAACGCTTTGATGAAGCTTAAAACTCACCGAAATCTATTACAACAACCCAATTCATAGAATTGGCAAACGACAATATGGCCGAGCTGTCAAATTTAGTTCCAAAAATTGCCGCGGCACTCCTTTCGTGAACAGACTCTATGTCAAACCTGAAAACCGTAGACATTCTAGTTTCTACGCATAGATTCTACGTCTATGTGTCAAACCCAAAAAAATAATTCATTTTCATTCATTCATTAATATCTGTCATTACTACGAGTTATTGGTGATATTAGTCGTTCAAAATTATTTTCTCATTTAGAATTGTTTATACCGGTATTAATAAAATTATAATTGGTGTGTATTGGTGGCAATAATCGAAACAGTTTATATCAAGCAAACTATAAGATATCGAAGTGTTTGATTACTTGAAAAGCTACAAGTTGTTTGCTTACATTTAAAAAAAAGTACTAAAATCTAAAGATGTGTTGGCAAAAGATTAACATCTACATTTTGCTGTAGAGATTGATACGCATGCAGGTCAGTGAGTTGTTTTATAAATTAAACTCAAAACAAGTTATGGTAAGAATAATAAAATTATGCTCAAATTTAAATTAAAAGTATATAGGGTTTCCATAATCGAAGTGTTTAATGTATTTAATCATTAAATTAATTACTAAAAACTAAGTGGTCTCTCTTAGACGTGGCAAATATAGTAGAAGGCCTTCAATTTGTTACACTAGTATTGTTTGATAAGCACATGCACATGTGTAGAATATGAAGATACTGTTTGTACATGTGTTGTATGTTTGCAGAATGTTTGACTTTATTATAGGTTCTTGTTCTCTAAAATATATTGAACAATACTATATATAATTCATGCATGTAAAATATCATACCTTACTAACAATTGTCTTATCAATTATGGTATGTGAAATCTACTGTTAACACCTAATTAAACAATGTTAAGACAGACAGACAGTAAGACATAATTTTGAAAACTTGGCTAATATCAGTGTACAAAAGTGTTCCTTTTCAAAGAATTAAGAACAAACTATGAAGTAATTCAGGTATTTGAATTTAAAAATCAAATTCAAATATCATTTATCCAGTTTAGGCCTGAGGAAGGCACTTATGCTTATGAAGCTACCACCGGCTATTGAAAAATATAATCTCATGTATATATTATATCAAACATAGGACATACACAACCCTATGCCGTGGTCTGGTGGTAGAGAGTGTGTGCGGTGTGGTCTCCCTGTACCACTTGCATTCCACCCTGCAATCACAGATCTGCACATTCAAACAACTATAGGATTTTGCCATAGATTAATGTCATCATCATCATCATCTTTGAAACTGTTCCCTGTACTGTCCCTGTAGCTGTGAACAGTTTTGGAGATATAATGTCTCCCAGTCTTACTGCTTGGTGCAAATGGATAGGCTGTGTAAGCTCTTCATATACTCCGACTGACATAGTAGCGCTCTCATACGAACATCTCAATACTTCAATATTGCGGTTATCAATAGGGCACTATTAAAGGGCATGAAGCACAGCTCAAGTTTCAATTTAATCGAGGCTTTTTCATTGTGCACAAACCCCAAGCATAATTTCCCTTTAATTAACTAGGTATAAAAAATATATTTAAGGATACATTTGCAATAAATATTTTAGTTTTTATTTAAAAAACATGAATCTTAAAGTATATTTTACATATTTAAGTCCTCATTATAATAAATGAATTAGGTCTGAAGTGTGTTCTACATGTAATATATCCTACAATGTGTTCGTTCAGAAGCCTTGCTTACTCTTGAATTTGTATACATATATTGTTGCCTGGTACAAGACATTTAAAGGAACCTAGGATCAGGCTTCCAAACCATCTATGTGTAAGCAATGATGCAGACAGTCAACCTCACGATAAACAGCAACTGGCTGCTACAAACCATCAATTGTCCCAATATAGAGACCATTGGCAGCTAACTTGTGATGTGGATAATTATAAGAAGCAGTACCCAGTAACTTCACCACCTTTGTAACCCTTCAAACCCAAAATACAATTATAAGCAAACATTTTATTGTATTGTAACTATTGTTATTCAACTGTACACAAATGTTGTTTCCTTAAATGTTAGTTTGTAAACTTTAAACCATATTATTTAAATTCCAAATAATAAAAATGGGATTAATATTTGATCTTCATACCTAAATTGTTGCAGGATCTGTTTTAATCAAAATAGGAACTGCAAGATCATTGTAAGTTATGAGAATTAATATCCTAAACAATTTTAATAATAACTTTTCTAAAATAGCAGAAATGCAGAATTTCCATAGCTCTATATTAAGTATTTTTTGTGAAGCAACTCGATTAACTTAAATACGCCATTACAAACTTTTTAGCCTTGTTGTAACCATTTGAGCCTTGAATACTAAAGACTACTATTTGATAGGTATAATTTATTGTTCATTGTACAAGTAGCGACTGCGGCGACTGGTGGCGAATGCTAATGTTTCAAAAGAGCATAAACGGCCGCCAGTGTTGCCAACTGCTAGCCTAACCTAGTAGGTGGATTTTTTTTTTCACAAGAAGCTAGGTTGCCAATTTTACTCCAAAAAGTAGCTAGAAGTAGCTAAATTCTCCGTCAACAATGAAAAGGTAACTTAGACTCGTTTTGGTACCAACAACAATTTCTTTCTTTTTAGCTATGTCGCTAAAAGGAAAGAAATTATAATTGTTTGGTATTCATTAAATTATCGCTTTGTAACTTGGTTGGTAGGTTCTTCATTAAAGTCGTCGCCTCACCTTTTTCGAAATTACAACGTGGGTAAAGGGCTTTTTTTCAATTGTAGCTGTCCATCATCAAAATGTAGCTAGATCTAGCTATAAAGTAGCTAAGTTGGCATCACTGGCGGCTGCACCATCCCACACGGCATATTTTACGATTCAAATGGACCAGTACTAAAGTTATGCAATTCAAGTATATAATGTTTTTGTGTTTAAATGAATGTATGCGTGGACAGGGCGGTTAAGAGTCGGTCCCAGGGATGGGGCGAGGTGCGCGCTGGCGGGTGGGCGTGGCGCTGGCGGTGGGCGCGCTGGTGGTGTGGGCGTGGCGCGGGGGCGGCGCGGGCGTGGGCGGGGGCGGGGCGGGGGTGGGGGAGAGGGCGCGCGTGGCGGGGCGCGAGCTGCCGCTGATCTTCATCGGCGGCGTGCCGCGGTCGGGCACGACGCTGATGCGCGCCATGCTGGACGCGCACGCGGACGTGCGGTGCGGCCAGGAGACGCGCGTGGTGCCCCGCATCCTGCAGATGCGCCAGCACTGGACGCGCTCGCAGAAGGAGAGCGTGCGCCTCGAGCAGGCGGGCGTGTCCAAGGCGGTGCTGGACAACGCCATCGCCGCCTTCTGCCTCGAGGTCATC
>PQWD01002537.1:21036-56036 GCA_019425675.1 Leucinodes orbonalis | reverse complement strand
ATTTTTATGTATAATATGTTAGTATAATACAAAAAAAAGTTATACATATAAGTATGTTTATCAGTACAATCCTAACTACAAGCCCATCACTTAATGTGGGGGCTAGATGGTGCTGTGTGTATGTCTTGGATATCTAAAAAATATTGTTATTTATATGTGGCAAAATAAAGCGATTTCAATGTCTTGGATGTGCGTGTGTGTGTATTGTGTACGTGCGTGTATTAACGCTGTGTGTGTGTGTGTGCCCCCAGCGTGGAGCGGTCGTCGGACCAGGTGGTGCGTCCGGTGAACCGGGACGCGCTGGACAAGTGGGTGGGGCAGATCCCGGAGGACGTGCGCGCCGACATGGCCGAGCTGGCGCCCATGCTCTCCGTGCTGGGCTACGACCCGTGGGCCAACCCCCCGCCCTACGCGGCCCTGCCGCCGCACGACCCCGCGCCCCCGCCGCCGCCCCCGCCCCCGCCCGCCCACACACACGCGCCGCCCGACCCGCACCCGCCTTAGGCCGCGCCCCTCCACTCCCCGCCGCCTGCGCACATACAGTACGCGACAAGTTGAGATGGCAGTTTTCTAGTGTTGTGACATTACTTACTAGTTCCTAAGATATAGGTCGACCTTGTTTTGGAACTAATGGTAAAGGTTAACCTTTACATTTTTTTGCTTCATAAAGATTTTATTATTATTATTTTGTATTACTAGTATATCCACATATTTTTCCAAAAATAAAAGTAACATTAATCAAATGAGGTCTATTATAATTACAATTTATCAGATTTATTCAGCTTATACTATTGTTACTAGCACTAATGACCACACCAAAATTAACATAGTTCATTGCCGAACAAGTAATATGTCATATTCCGATTGCCATCTCGAATTGTCGCGTACTCTACCTACTCAGTTCAACAAAAATTACTATTATATTTTTTAAAGTCTTACTTACCTATGATTAACCGTTTAACCGCCACAGAAACAACAGATTTTCTATTGTGTCTGAAATGAATGTTTGATTGATGGTGGCGGTTAAATGGTAATACATGCCGAAAAGATGCCAGGAATATTTTATCTTTGATTTTTGATGGGTCAAACTAAATCTACCCTTGTATTGAGATACCTATCATCGTGTGCCCTTTTTCCTCAGTTTAGTGTAGTTTGTATGAAGGAATAATTTAAGTTGTTGTGTACTTAAACTCGCGTGGTTCATAGGGAGGTTGCGAGGGTGTGCGGACTCGCCGAGTGCCATACCGTTATATTTGAAATGGTTACGCCTACCCTTACTTTGTGTAAAGGAACGTTAGATACGTGTCGTCATTCAGTAACAGTATCATCAAAACTTAGAAAACAACATTCAGAATGTTTAAGCGCATCACTTGAGATGCGAAGGACGCCAAATTCCCGATATGTGTATGTAGGTGTATATTTTTATTGCTCTTCGTATAACGAGAGTGAAATATTGGCATTTAAAACTACTCGAATTTATTTTAATAAGTTACGTTTAAAATTTCATTAGGTGTAAACTGACACTTTATAGAAGGACTCCTATTTTGACAGAGAATATTATGTCAAGACCCCAATATATATTTTAAACATCATATCTTAGATACAATTGTTATTTATTATAAGTGTACTCGATTCACTACAGCGTCGTCGTCGCTCAAAAGAGATCTGCAGAATAAATAAATAATTTTTAAAAGCGCGGTTGACCATGTCGTGTTCTTTGATTCATATTTGGAT
Organism: Leucinodes orbonalis; assembly: GCA_019425675.1. Classification (NCBI taxonomy): domain Eukaryota; kingdom Metazoa; phylum Arthropoda; class Insecta; order Lepidoptera; family Crambidae; genus Leucinodes; species Leucinodes orbonalis. The sequence continues at coordinate 54,302 of PQWD01002537.1, read as the reverse complement.
ATAAATTTCGAATGTAGATAGCTAATTGTACATATACTTTAGTAAAGTAAACTTTGAATGTGCAATGTATGTATGTATTCGTATTATATTGTGTAAATAAAAGAATATTATCGACTATATATCGTTGAATTATTTATCCACATTATTGTTTACAGCTTGATTGAAAAATGTTGTGTATGGCAACTGGTATTATTCATAAAATGACATACTTAATAAAATGACATTATTCACAAAGTGTCATTATTCATAAAGTGACAATATTAATAAAATAACAATTGGCCATAATTCTACTAGGCTGGTACTGACCGAGTCGTTTAGCGCAGTGCCGTATATAAGAGTGTTTTGCACTTCTGTTTTAGTGATGAGGGCACAGCTAGTAAAATTACCGGCCTAATATCTGTTGTCTCGGATGACGGGTGCAGGGCAGGTATTACGGAAAATACGAGATTACGTACTTTCTTTCAACACTGCATTTGTCATGGTCAGGCGTATCACTTGCCACCAGGTGAGTGCACTGACCGTCCAATTGACTTATGACATAAAAAAACAATCATTACGTATTATAGCGACTTATATAGTGTGGACGAGTATCATTGCGCCATGTAAGTATATCTTGAAGTTCCGAGCGGACGGCGATCTTTCCTACGCCTAGATACTGATGGAGGGACGCCGTGGAAGCACGTGAGAGGCGAGGCGGGGTTCCTGGACGCTGACAATAATTTTTACGAAAATGTCGCAGTCGTAATGATTACTAATGAAAGAATACTTTTGTTCTATAACACCCTAAACGTATCTACTATTTCGCAAAATAAAAAAATTGCCTGTGTACAAACGTCCTCAAAGTGATTAATACGTACTAGGTAGTCTTTTTCAAGGACTTGTCACTGTTAGCCACAGACTGTGGATACAGCTTCACCGAGCAAGTGGCGAGCTCAAATGGCTCTCAGCCTAAATATATTAGCCACATGCTGCACAGTGTCCGCATCTCGTCCGATCATCCATCAACACAAATAACCATCGTATTTTTGTGGATCTCGGCACTGTCTGTGGCTGCTTGGAGCACCTACTGTAACAACCAGCATTCCGAAACCAAATATGTTTGTATTCTCATTCGAGGAGACTCCTGTCGACCTGACTTGTTTAATATATTAGACATTTTTGTTACTTAGAATAAACATTACCAACAACAGACTACCCATGTGGTGTAATTGGTTGAGGTGTAGGCTATTACACCAAGGGTTCCGGGTTCGATCCCCGGGCAGTACAATCATTTGTCTGCATTGAATGTGTCGGTTTGTATTGATCTGGGTGTTTTCTATGTATGATATGTATATACCTATTTACAAAAAATATATGTGTGTTTATCCGTTGTTTAGTATATTACAGGCCTTATGCTTAGTTTGAGACTAGACGGCGCTCTGTTAGTGTCAATGAATATTTATTATTTATTTATATTGCACTAGCATTAAGTATTTATTTTATCTGTGATCTATAATAATTCATATAGTATCAATGAATTCCGAATTAAAATCTTCGACAAAGGTAGGATTGGCATGTGTATTACTGTTAAAAATATTGAGCCATGTTTGGCTATGGCAAGTTTGCGGATCCTAACATCATTAACCTCTTTCTTTTCTAACGTACATACTCTACTCTTTCGGCAGCTGATGGTTCTTTAGCAAGAGAAAGCGCAACCATTTTGGTGCAAATCGTTTTTTGCACACAAAGGAACCTTATCGTATAATGAGCATTTTTTGTTATATAATTTGAGTTGCGCCACCTAGTGTGTGTTAGCTAAAACATCTCCTTTAATATAGCAACGACAATGACGACTAGTGACGCATTTGCTGCTTAATGTATCGCATCTATTCACCGCTAGATGTCATTAGTTAACTTGCGAGACATGATGAAGACGTCTTGTCGATGGGCGACAATCTTGGAGGAACTAGAAGCGACAATACAAAAAATCCCCGCAACGCCCTAAGGCTGAGAGCCATCTGCGCTCGCCAATTGCCCGGTGAAGCTATAAAGGCCATCTGCGGCCAACAGCAGTAGTAAGTTCGAAAAAAATGTCCGAAAAATAGATAGATAAAATATTTATTTGCACACCGAAAATTTAAAACGTAGGAAACATTAACAAACGAACACACTACAATTATGAATGCGAAACTTTCTAGGTTTTTTTAAACATTCATAGAATTTCCGATGCATCAGATAGTTTGTGGATAATAAACTAATGGAACATACAAAGTCTCAATTGAATAGTAGTAATACTTTAATTGTATCTTATTTCGTCACTGACACACTGATGATCATCACAATGAAACTACTTCCTGAAGTGCTCTCTTCAACCTATCGCAGTCCACAGCTGGACATAGGTCTCCCGCATTATGCGCCAGATATCCCGGTCCTCCGCTTTTCGTATCTAGCTTCCTCCAGCGACCTTGCGCAAGACGTCGGTCCATCGGACCGGAGGGCGTCCTACGCTACGCTTGCCAAGACGACATACGTGATCGGCCATCGGTTCTGCGACCTACGTGACAGCCCACTGCCACTTCAACTTGCTGATCCGGCGGGCTATGTCGGTAACTTTAGTTCTCTTACGGATTAAATCATTTCTGATTTATTCCTAAGAGAGACTCCAAGCATAGCTCGCTCCATTGTGCGTTGAGTGTCTTTGAACTTGGGACCAATCCCGCAGTCAGTGTCCATGTCTCAGCTGCGTATGTTAGCACGGGTAGGACGCATTGCTCAAAGACTTTCGTCTTGAGGCATTGCGGAATAGTTGACATTAGGACATGACGTAGCTTACCGAATGCCGCCCAGCCCAACTGAACCCTTCTACTAGCCTCCCTCTCGATGCGAGTCAAGTTGGATGGTTTGGCCCAGGTAGATGTACTCCTGCACAACCTCGAGACGGACGCCATCGATGCATATCGGTTGTGGCATGACACGATTGTTGAACATGACTTTCGTCTTGCCCAAATTCATGCCAAGACCAACTCGTCGGAATGATTCATTAAGGCTGTTCAGCATCTCCGCAAGCTTTTCCGATGACTCTGCCACGATGACGATGACATCAGCAAAACGAAGATGAGAAATATACTCTCCATTGACGTTGACGCCTTGTTCAGACCAGACCAGGGTCTTAAAGACATCCACCAATGCGTTTGTGAACAGTTTCGGGGATATAACATCCCCCTTCATCACCTCGCTGCTATACTCTCTATATATACATCCGTCATGGTCAGCTGTATCACTTACCACCAGGTGAGCGACCTCGCTCCTCGCTACCTCGCGTAAGTGATACAGCTGACCATGACGGATGCAGTGTTAAAGAAAATTAATATGAAGCTATTTATAATGTATTTTCGAGATTACAATATGTACGTTTATCCGACGCTCTTACGGTGAAGGAAAACATCGTGAGGAAACCTGCGCAGAACGAAATTAAAAGGTTGTGCGCGAAGCCGCCCAATCCGCACTGTGCAAGCGTGGATGCTAAGGCCTATACACCTTATACCGGTAGCTCGTGTTCCACTTTGCCGTCGTGTGAAGGGTGTAATGAGCAGCTCATTACACGCCCTAAAGTGGAACTCGAGTTCCATTATCATTCCGTTGATCATTAGCTCATTATGAGCTAATAATGATGAACGGAATGATATCCAGCTCTGTGGTGGTACCTTCCTATACGACTTAGTACCGAGTTTATAACCAAATACTATTTTAACAAAGGTATAATTACCTTCAAAGAATAGAAAATAAAATTTGTATGATATTCAGGACTACCTAATCGTGATGAAATTTAAAGCACCTACCTACGATGTCATATAAATTCAAAGGGTTTTAAAATGCTTTAACTCATTCATTTTATTCAGTATTTTTAGCATATCAGCGCAGCGCAAAAAGCGAAATGCATAGATTTAAATTATCTCAATGGCGAAATGCAATCCATATTAATGATCGTCGAACGTGTTGAATGGGAGGCATGTGATGGTTCTCGCAGTTCGCAAGTTAGAGCGGTAAGTTGTTGATCAAAGCTGTCGAACGAAGCGCGCCTCCGCGCTCAGTCTCGTCGCAGCGCTCGGAGCGTCCACACGCGTCGCTCGCTCTCGCGATTCTTTACACGTGCTTCATTTCGCTCGCGGAAAGTGAACATGGTAACATTACCGGCGCAAAAGAGTGTTGAAAACCTAACGTTGCCCAACGTGTTGTTGTTGAAGAAAATGAATGACTAGTCGGATGTTTTCCTTCATCTAATTGACTAAAATGTTCGATTTAACATTTATTAAAAATCGTGAAGTGCCAGCGCAACCGAGGAGATGATGTGGTTTTGGTGTGTGTTGTGGTGCGCGTGTTGGGCGGCGCGGGCGCGGGCGCGGGCGGCGTGCGGGCGCGCGCGGCGCGCGCAGGTGCCGCGGTGCTGCGGCGCCGGGCACGCGCTGGCGCTGGAGGGCGCGGTGGTGGCGCGCGAGGCCGTGGCGGCGCTGTGCCGGCCCGCGCCCGCGCCCGCGCCCGCCTGGGCGCCGCTGGTGTACGCGCCCGCGCGCGCCGCCTTCCTGCGCGCGGCCAGCTGCCGCCGCACTGGCGCACGGCCGAGCGCGCCGTGCCCGCTGCGCCCGCCTGCGCGCGCTGCCCGAGCACTCGGCGCCGTACGCGCTGCTCGCCAACAACGGTCGCTGCTGGTGCGCGGCGCGGCGGGCGCCGCGGCGCGGTACTGCGCGGACGCGGGCGCGGCGCTCGTGTGCGCCGAGGACCTGCCGTGGCCGCCGTCAAGTGCTGCCCGGAGACGCGCACGTTCGACGGGCGCGTGCGTGGAGGACGCGGAGCGCGCGCTCGCCGCGCTGGAGGAGCTGCGCGCGCTGGCGAACGGCAGCGAGGTGGGCGGCGGTGGCCGGCGTGCGCGGAGGGCCCGGCGTTCGCGGTGGCGGGCTCGCTGGCGGGCGCGCGGCTGGCGGGCGGCGCGCTGCGGCTGGCGGGGGCGCGCGGCTGGCGGCGGGCGCGTGGTGCGCGGAGGCGGTGGCGGGCGAGGCGGGCGCGCGCGTGCTGGCGTGCGCGGGGCGCGGCGCGCGCGCCCGACGGCCCGCGCCCGCCGCGACACCTGGTGTACGGCGCGGGGCTGGCGGTGGGCGCGGCCTTCCTGGCGGCGACGCTGGCCGCCGGGTTCGCGCTGCCGGCGGCGCACCACGCGCTGCACTGGCGCTGCCAGACGCACTACGTGGCGGCGCTGATGCTGGGCGACGTGCTGCTGGCCGCCACGCAGCTGGCCGGCGACCGCGTGCCGCCGACGCTGTGCCGCGCGCTAGGTGAGCCCTTCGGTCCTAGCTCCGACCCCATTGCGCCCTGACCGCTCGCACTAACGATTTCCTCTTTGTTCCATGTACCGCCCGCAGCCGTCTGCATGCACTTCCTCTTCCTGTCTGCCTTCTTTTGGCTGAACACCATGTGTTTCAACATCTGGTGGACTTTCCGGTGAGTGTTTACAATTTTTTATGACTTTCATAAAGTATAGGTAGGTAAAGCCTGTTGGTTTTGATAAATAACAAGTTACTCAAAAGGTTCTTTTTATAATAAGAAGTAGATACCTCAGCACAAGCGAGGTGGTCGAACAGAAATAATGAAGCCTATTTGTATTTTATATATAATATTACGAATTTGAACTTGTCATTGAGTATATGAGCGGCACAATTTATCTGAAGCTTTACATGAAATTTCATTAGGTACACTGCTGTTAGTTATGGGATATATGGAATGTTTACTGTACACCGCATTGCTGTTAGTGTACAGTAAACATTCCCAAAGAAAGATGTTCGGTATAAAATATTGAATATTCGTAAACGTTATCAGAGTTTTAGTGGCATTGTGATATGTGAGTGTTTATTGAGGATCGGTGGTAGCCTGCTCTGGAGGCACCTCATCCGTGGCGGGCGGGATGTTAAGGTGGATGCGTAGGCGCAGTCCTAATGTACTTCATTGATCGTGTTAGTAATGACCTGTCTTAGTCCTCCGAAGGATCTTTCTGAACAACTCGCAGAGTTATCGAGGAAATCAGTTAGGAATATTAAAATCTACTTGAGCTTCGAGCAATCGATTCGGTTCTTAATCAGGATGTCATATCCTGGATTGCGTGTCGGTTACATTATGAGTTAATACCTGTCTTAATTTTTGAACAATGTGATGATAATGCACTAGGAGCTAAATTATCAAGAACTTACTAAAAGCCATTATTACTAGTTTCTAATCATTCAATTCAATTAGTTTCAAAAGAGGCTAGGCAGTAATAGTTCAGATACCGTAATTGTCTACATTGTTCAATGCGAGCGTAACGGTTAGTAGTTTTAAAAATTTTCGTTGAATACATTATAACAATTTATTAGGCAAGGTTATAATTATACTGATGGGTGTTACACCTCAGGTAGACCTTGGTAACAGCAACCTACTCTTTTGTTTACCAGCACTTGCGTGTCAGAGATAAACTGATTGTTGTTTACGTTAATTTTATATGATTTAAGGTGTACTCCGAAAAAAGGTTGACTCTATAATACGCTTTTTTATGGTTTTGTAAAGGCGAAAAACAAAGGCCCAATACTAGAGCCAAGCAGAACACCTGATATTACAACTTTCGACAGGCGTTTGTTAAGTAAAGCTTTATTTGCTCGAGGAGTTTTCCTGTTACACTCAACTTATACAGCTTTCTTAAGAGAACATTGTGGGAACTTCAAGATGTCCATGTAAATAGTGTAACACTTGATGTCCTAAATCAACGGCTTCTCTTAGTCGTGGACTTGTAATATAAACAAACGTAGCATTAAAACCATAGCCTGGCATATTAGTCCGGGTTATGCAGTCGGTCGTTGTTCCACCAAAATGAACCACGGGTAGATGAGATTGGTTTGGGTTCCTGTATATGGAGGTCAGGAGTCTACATTTCTACGTAATCGTCTAGTTAATTCCGTTCTTGATAGGATTTGACACATGAGATTCAACATTTCCCACCGACCAATTAGTGTTGAGTAGCGTGTGGTGCGCGGTTGGGTGTGTGAACGCGTGTGTGTGTTGCAGCGACTTCCGTCCGACGAGCTTGGAGCGCGCAGGAGACGTGGGGCTGCGCGTGTACATGCTGTACGCGTGGGCGGGCCGCTGGCGCTGGCGGGCGCGGCGGCGCTGCTGGACCAGCTGCCGCCCGCCGCCGCCTCCTTCCTGCGTCCGCGCTTCGCCGTGCAGCGCTGCTGGTTCTACGGGGACATGGAGATCTTCGTCTACTTCTTCGGGCCGTTGGCGTGCTGCTGCTCGTCAACCTCGCGCTCTTCGTCTCCACCACGCGCAGCTCACCTGCGGCCTCTGGCGAAGGGACGAAGTCAAGTCCACGTCGGAGAGGTGCGTACTCCCTTTGCCTTTTGATATCCTAATGTATTCAATATTTACTAGTTTTTACTTCTCACTACTTTCCCCAACTTCAGATTTTGGTTAACCGTTTAATTCTGATTGAGTAAAGTGAGCGAAATAAGAATGTAATGTTGTGTGTGCCAGGGCGCGCTGGCGCGTGTGCGCCAAGCTGGTGGTGGTGATGGGCGTGACGTGGGGCGCGGACGTGCTGTCGTGGGCGTGCGGCGGTCCGGAGTACGTGTGTACGCGACGGACCTGCTGAACGCGCTGCAGGGCGTGTTCATCTTCTGGTGGTGGGTGCCAGCGGCGGCGTGGCGGGGTGCGGCGCGGCGCGGCGTGGCTGGGGCGGCGCGCGCCCGCCCCCGCGCCCACTCCTCACGCACCTGCCCTCGTGCGGGGAGTCGCTCACGCACACCACGGCGCGCCGCCGCCGCTCCCCGCCCCCGCCCTCACACCCCACGCAACACAAGATACCCATGGAGACGTGTGTGCTGACACTGCTAGTGCTCACTGCTGACACAACCCGCTCCATATATTATTCAGTATTTTTTTGTATTCTTGACGATTACGTGCGTATGATCAGTGTTTATGGACGAAAGCCGTCTGGAGGCTCTGTGTAGTGTAAGTCACGATGTACCTTTAGTACGAGCGCCGCGGGCGCGCGCCGTATATGTTATGTGAACTGTAGATATTGTACGTATCTAATTGTAACCCGACGAGACGTCGGGTTCTTGCCCGTTGATTGGCTGTTAAACAGAAATGTATTACAAAAATTTATCTCTGTTGTAATGGTTTTATTTATTTCTAATATAAGATTTCCCCACATGAGGAAGCTATCAACCCTCACAAGAACACATACTGACACCACCGAGCGCAGAGGTAACAGAGTCGGCGCGCGACTACGCGTTAATATCTTTTTAGGCGCGCGGCCGCCATCACGCGGGATCGCACCGCTGTTTCTGTTTTTGTGCTTTATGTGCAATGAATGGCAAAGCGGCTAGTGCATTGGGTTGACGATCGTAGATTAAACAAGCACTACACCGGATCAGTAAACGGAAACATATTACCTAGTGCCTTAAGCTGTTTGTCCGGCGATACGCTGTATCATAATATGTATGTATGTAGTGTTAATTAGACATTTTAACTTATACATTTTGAACAAGCTGATTTCGTAAGGTATTTTGAAAACCACCAAAACCAAAAAAAAATCGTGGAAACGTAAAAGAAGTCGATAAGTAATTGCGTTACGCAATGTCCGGGCGCGGGCGCGGCGCGGTGTGTACGAGTGTATTTTTTATACCGAAAAGGTGCGTGACCGCGCCGCGACGCCGACGTCACTAACACATTGAATTGGCTACATATATAATACACGCATTGAGTTCATATCATTTCCTCTCCCGACCTCGAAAGCGAGTAGACATGCACTGAGCGTGTGGTTAATTAATTATTTAAAAACATTAAAATTAAATTAATAATATTGTATCGAAAACACGACGGAGTACCAGGCGCGCATAAGATACGAGAAGTCATCGCGAGCTACGCTGCGAGCGTGTTGCTGAATCACAAGATACCTACTCGTACGCGCCGACGTCTCGTCGATCGTGCGTATACGTCAGACCCCTTGGTGCTTGGCGTAATTCATAAGCGGAAGCGTCAGCGGAAATTCAAGCCACATTAAATTTTTAAGTAAGATTATATTTTATATATCTTTTAAATATCTAACTGTGTATTTTAAAGAACGCAAACAATGCCAAATCTTTCACGTTCTCCTCCACTGAATAAAACACTAAGTATGTCAGATTCGGACGTAACCAAACTGACTTCTTCCATTTCTCAAGACGATCGTGTTTGTTAGTCAAGTCACTCTACGTGATAATAAACGCAGAAGAATAGCAGATGAGGATACAAAATTAGAACTGACTGACTTTCGTGTAATTATACGCCAGGAGTTACAGGATATGATGAATAGTCTGCAGTCTCAACAAAACTCACGCCTTGAATTAATAGAAAAACAAATATTGGAAATAAAGTCACAAAATGACACAATACACAAGAGTAACTCTGACATTGAAAAGTCTATTGAATTTGTGACTGAAAAACTCGACAATCTACAATCTACAATTCAAATATTAGAAGAAGAGAGCGGAAGCAGCTTTCAACGCAAATCACGAATATTGAAGAGAAGTGTGAAACCATGGAAAGAAACTCGCGCAAAACGAGTGTTCAGATTAGACAAGTCCCAAAACAGAAAGCAGAAACAAAGGAGAAGCTCTTTGAAATAGTCAAAAAGCTTTCTTCCTCTTTATCCATTGATCTGGAAAAATCTGAGCTCCGTGATGTATATCGGTTGCCCTCTAAGCCTGAACAGGCATTCTCTATAGTAGTGGCAGAGTTCACATCTACTCTCTCTAAGGAAGTCATCTTGAATGCAGCTAAACATCATAAATTAAACTCAATCAAGTATAAAACGGAGCAATTGAACTCATCACACTTAGGTGTTGAAGGACCTAAAAAGGAAATATATGTAGCAGAGCACCTTACTCAGCGTGCATCTCGGTTGTACTACTTGGCACGAGAGTTTCGTAAATCCATGAGCTATGAATACTGCTGGACATCTAATGGACTCGTGTATTTGCGAAAGAGACAGGGTGATCCTTATATTGCAATAAGAAGTGAGTCTCAACTACAACATCTGAGGAAGAAATGACTAGTCCAAGATAAATCTATCAATTTCTATATTTTATTACTATTTCCTTGTACTGATGTATACTTTTTATATTTTAATAATACTCTCACATACACATTCTACTTACTCAATCACATACACTCACAGAACAGAAACAAAAACCTTATCAAGTTTGATTACAACAATTCTTCAATCACCCTACTACAATTAAATTGCAACCAACTCTTTTTAGCCCATTCAATCTTATTTAAATTAAAATATGGATAAGCTACAATTGAGCGACGAGATCGATAACTCTGGGATAATATCTTGCAAACTCATTGATGATCCAAATAACCTTAATCTTGAAGTTAAAAAGCTAAGCTCTAATCAGAAAAGTAATTTGAATGTATTATCTTTAAATATTAGAAGCGTTAACAAAAACCTCGATCAACTCTTAATTTACATCACTAGGTTGAATATTATCATACTCTCTGAATGTTGGTGTAACGAAGATTCTATACCTCCCTGCATTGACGACTTTGATATGTATTTTACCAAACGTAGTTATAACCAAAATGACGGAGTAATTATATATATAAATAAAAGAATTGAAGCTACGGTACAGGAGGTTGAACTGGAAGAAGCTAACTGCCTAGAAGTGAGGATGGGGAATTTGACGATATTCGGAATATATCGCCCATACTGCTTCAAAAACCTTAATGTATTTCTGGACTCATTGGACATACTTTTGACAAACATTCGAACGCGAAATATTGTCCTTGCTGGAGACATCAATATAGATACTCTGGATTCTGGTAACAGCTTCGTTGGAGAATATTTAGAGATAATAGGAGCCAATGGACTGCATCAAACTATAACCATACCTACCCATGGTCGAACATGTCTAGACCACATTATGTGCAAACTTAATGTAAATCACCAAAGCTTTGTCCTAGAAACAGATATAACAGACCATTACCCTATATTTCTTAGCATCGCGGACTCTCCTGTTTCAAATTCTCGCATCAATAATTCAATCACTAGAACTAAAATAAATTACGACAACCTGTCAAAAGCCATTGAAACATTCGACTGGCAACCGTTTTTATCCATAACTGATCCAAACGCAGCCGCAATCTCATTAATTACCATTCTCCAGGATCTTATAGCCCAAAATACGTGCACCGTTACCTTTACAAAAAGAAAGCGCCCGCTAAAGCCGTGGATTACTCTAGGAATTATCAAGTGTTTTAGAAATAGAGATCGTATGCATAAAACTGTAAAGAAATACCCAGACAATGATATTCTAAAACAGCGTTATATAAAATATCGTAATATTTGTAATGAAACTGCAAAAAGCCTTAAGAATAATTATTATAAAGAGAAACTTCATATTAACCATAAAAACGTAAAGAATACATGGGAAACGGTAAAGGAATTGTGCAACTTTAAAACTAAAAGATCAGAAGCATCACACTTACTTAAACTTTCAACATCACCGTCTGCTTCGCTTGATCTTGTAAATCAATATTTTACATCCATCGGTGGAGAACTTGCCTCGGAGATATTAGCAAGAACAGAAATAAGTGAACCTCCCCTACTAGTGAAGGAAACTCAACAGGATACCCCTGGTTCAATGTGTTTACACCCCACAGACTTCCAAGAAATAGATCGAATCATACTGCACCTCAAAAACGATAGTGCTCCTGGTATTGATAATATTACAACTAAGGTACTGAAAAATTCGCACACCATATTATGTACCATGATTGCCCACCTCTGCAATTTAAGCTTTTCTGAAGGAACTTTCCCAGCAATATTTAAGGAAGCTGTTGTGGTTCCTGTATACAAGGGCGGTGGATTGGACTCAGTATCGAACTATAGACCTATATCTTTGCTTGGCACTGTGAGTAAAATAGTTGAAAAAGCATTTAACGTGAGGCTCACTAACTTCTTGGAAAGGAAAAACATTTTGTCTTGTTCCCAATATGGCTTCAGATCAGGCAAAAATACCGAAGATGTAGTGACCAAGCTTTCGGAAATAGTTACAAAATCTCTAGACTCAGGCAAGAGATGCTTAGCTATTTTCCTGGACCTCAAAAAAGCATTCGATACTGTTTCCATACCGCTCCTCCTTGCGAAGCTTGAGGTTTTGGGTGTGCGTGGGCTGCCTCTGGAATGGTTGCGTGATTACTTGACTGCTAGAAGTCAAGTAGTGAGAGTAGAAGGTATATGTAGCTCAAGTTCATCTGTAACCTACGGAATTCCTCAAGGTAGTAACCTCGGCCCTACCCTCTTCTTGGCTTACGTAAATGATCTTTGCAATCTGGAACTAGATAACGGGAGTATTTTAGCATTTGCAGATGACAACACTCGTTTTTAACGGAAATTCATGGCCACTACTAGAAAAACTGCAGAAGATGGACTACGGAAAGTTATAAAATGGCTAGATCATAACTTACTTACAATAAATGTGCCTAAAACTAAATACATATGTTTCAGGATAACTTGCGTTTCAAACCCCCTATTGACTTTAATATTCAAGCTCACTCCTCTTGCTGCTCTTTAGACGTCGGCTGCGATTGTGTCTCCTTACAACAAACAGAAAATCACAAATATCTGGGAGTAATTGTTGATAGAAACTTAAACTGGCATCCTCAAATTACGATATTAAGCAAAAGAATCAGAAAACTGTTACCCATATTCAGGAACCTACGAGATATTGCGGACTTCAAAGTTGTAATAAATATTTACTATGCTCTATGCCAATCTTTGCTTACTTATTGTATAACTTTGTGGGGTGGTGCCGCTCCTTGTTATCTTATTGAGCTGGAAAGAGCACAAAGAGCGGTTATTAAAGTTATGACTGGAAAACCAAGAAAGTACAGTACCAAAAAGCTCTATGAATACTCAAATCTTCTTACCGTTAGGCAACTTTACTTCCTTAGTTCTGTACTTCGATACCATAAAACCATAGACCCGTCTTTGGTACCTCCTACTAAACGACGATTTCGGCCTCCTGTTCCCACCTATAAAACAATCTTTGCTAGGCGGCAATATTTTTATATGGGACCATTTTTATATAGATACTTCAATGACATACATCAAATTATTAAATCAAATCGATATACAATCAAAACAAAAATAAAAAGTTGTTTGAATCAGCTTGATTACCATAAAACGGAAGAAATAATCAAACTTAAATAAACACCCTTTTTAACACGCACTCACGTACAAACACACACACATACACACACCCACGCACACACATACATACACAAAAACACACACACACACTAATACCCCACTCAAACACATACACACTTTTTTTATTGCATGCACTCATCCACATACACTCTCATTACACATCACAAAATATGCATACGCCTCTAATATGCGGTAACTGGTGCAACTTATGTCAGCCAGCAACCTATCACTTGTACCATACGCCAAATACAACTGTGTAGAAAATATTTATTTGCACCCAGATGCTAACCACAATCTTTATGTACCCTCAAAAATTTTTAATGCACTACCGGTTATTTTTATAAAGCTTAATACAATATTTTGTGTTTCTGTAGAATACATATTGTAACTATTGTTTACGGGGTGGAGGGTTGACTACCTGAGATACAGGAACCTAGTTCAGGTGTCAGCCCGCCATATTCTCCTATGATTAATATTTAATTGTATGTTTTTTTTTTTCTTGAATGGTGAGAAATAAGAAATTTATTATTATTATTATTATTATTATTTCAAAATTCGTAGCACGTACAAATGAATCTATTCAAATGCAGTGTGATTGCACTTATGTATATCATTTACTTCCATAGTAACTGTGGAATCTTAATTATGTGTCTAATAAATAACTGAACAGATAAAGGGCTTGTGTGTGCGTCGGGTCATCGCCCCCTCCCTCCCCCTACCTCCTTTGCACGTCACTCACGCACTATCGACGATGCATCAATCTTCTAGCAATTCGTAAATACAATCACAGGCACTTTAACAATGAAATATTTTTTCTAGCGGAATAAGATCGGATGATGAAACTGGAAATTACAAGAAATCCAAGATATCTTCGGGTACTTAAGGTTCCAATTGTGTTATACTTGCATTGAAAAAAAAGTTGCGATGAAGTTGGTGAGTGCGAGCCGCGGCCTTGCGTGCTACGACCGATGGCTTACGTACATACATATGATCTATACACTTATATAAAACATTTTTCAAAGACGTGTGATTTATGAAAATGAGAACTGTTTGATCTTATAACATGACTCCTTATTACTATGAGGGCTTTATGCAAACACACAGAGTCATCACGGTGTGTTTACATTATATAGACACGTCGCAAAAGATGGAATTGTTGGAACACCAACTCAAATATATTAAGAGGTTTTTAATTTTTTATGATATTTGTGATAGATAATGCAACTCCGAATTAGTGAGTACTATTTACTATATATTAAGATACCTGAGGGCAAGGTTGCTTTTACCTTAAGCCATGGAATGAAGTCTACCATAACTTAATAAAAATGTCACATAAAATGGGAACAAACCTAATGTTGGACTCATATATCACAGGCCAACGAGGAATTTAAAAAAGCGTACAAACGGGAGCACTTTTGTGTTGTTGACTTTTGTGTTGAGTAAGGTAGAGGGCAATTGCTCCGTGTAGTTAGCCTTGGCCATGGGAGGCGCTGGTCACGGGCCGAGTTTCACCGCGACCACACAATGCTTTTAGAAAGTACAAGTGCGTCCCCCCTCCCCCTCCCGACCCGTCCCTCCTGCCCGCCGCGCTGTGCACTCATGGGTCAAGTCAACCATACAGTCTGCCACCCGACAGGCCATGCACAGAGTCCCAATAATGCTAATTTTGTAATGCGCCATTATTGTGTCTCAATAGTTCTATAAACCATTATGTCAACTGTCAGACGAACGAAAAATAAGTAGCAGAATACCAATTAAGAATTTCTACCAACAACTAAGACTCAATAATTAGTCCTTGATAAATCATTAGGAAACTATAGATAATGGTATTAGTTACATGGTACAATACGAAACATATACTATTCAGACTTTTGAGACACAATAAAGACAGAATTGGCGTTATTAAAGATGCGGCATTAATGCCCGAACGGGTGCAATTCCTGTCTAAGTATTGGATTATTATAGACAAGCCTGTATAAGTGGATCATTCGCCTGTGTTGTGTTGCGCTCAGTGGTTATGGATATAGACGATCTGGTACAAATAATTTCCCTTCATAAATTTCTTGAAACACATTGAGGTGTCTTTGTAGCTAGCTAATACTACATTGTTAACAAAATGATATTTATTTCACTTAGGTCGGTTAAAATACGCTTGTTGTTAGAAAATAAGTGCTCACTTAAACTACATCGACAAAGCGAACACAAAACACTGTGCTTAGTGCACAGCGCCACATCAATGTCTTAAAATTGGTTCATATATACTGACTTGAGCCCAATAAAGTTTATGGACATTGGATTGGACAGTCTGTAGAGGATAATCCCGTAATAAGGCCGCGGAGCCGCGCGCGCAAAAAAGGCGGTCAATTGGCAATAATTAGAGAAGTCGGTGCGCGCTGCCTCGACTGCCACTTAGCCCTGTGTTACTTCATATAATTGTATTCAGTTTGTAAGATTGTAGTTCATCAGAAGTTTGAAATTCTGGGATCTGAGAACAATATTGTCTATGCTTTTCTGCTACAAATATGTACTCAGTCATGATAATATATAAACGGTTGCAACTTCAGTCAACATTATTTATTAATCTTCATTAACATCTTGCAGTCTTGTTTTTGAGATGATTTGTTTCGAGGTGAAAAGTATAGATACCATCATTTTAGCAGCTACTATTTTATCTGAGAAGTTTTATCTATAGGTACTTACTTCTTAATATAAATCTTCCTGTTCTTATGATATATTTCATTAAGTTACTGTATTATTTCTGTTATGATCGCGATGAGTTTTTTGATATATACATACATACTTATTTATTACATACGTATGAGGTGAAGCAGCCGGGCCCGGGCTCGGGCGCGCGTCATCTTGCTTTATCTTATCTTTGTGTGTTTGACGAACTTATGCATTTGTCTATACAATGAATTACCTATTAAATGTCAATAATAACCGGAAATATTTTTCTTTTATTTATAATTATTCTTTAATTTTGGAAGCTGACTAACTCATTGAGACTGATACCTAAAAGATGAAATTTGTAGTATTTCCAATGGTGAGCTTCTGTTATAGCGTCAATATTGTAGATGCGCGTTTTCATGACCGACCTTTATGCCGTTACAGATCGCTGCACCATACCTCCCGTACTTCCATAGATTGATTTTATTGATGACCACAGATTTACAAAAAGTTATACTTTTGTGTTGATGACAGTAAAAGTTGCACACCGATGAAAGCAACTGCCTGTGGTGTCAGCGCTGAGTGCGTCAACACTCAAGCGATTCTTAAGGTTGTCCCAAGGCTGTGCACAGTTGCCATAATTAATCAGTAGGAGGTGTTTGCGCGCAGTCTCAAGGGAAATCATCCGAGCCTCGGCTAGAGCAAGCGCTCTAGCATATGCATGTCCTCGTGACGTAACAATGCAACCAACAATTAAATAAAAGCCCTTTACGCTTAATTCTAAGCGATTATAAAAAATCATATTTTGGGTAAATTGTTTCAAAGGCCAGATACATAATGCAAACGACAACAAAATTAACAAAAGTGAATTGCTCCGGGCAAATAATAGGGATATCGCCCAAGAGGTAACTCCTAAGCTAAAGGACCTTTATAAAGGCTCGGTTTTACAAACGCAGGTACGCGGCGGGCTTGCGGACAAAGCTTTAGCTGGGGGTGTGCCTCTACGCGTGATTTATAAAATAACATTATTTGTATTACATTTTTCATAATTATATAATCTTTTTGTACTAAAAACTTTAGATCGCAGACGGAAATTTAGTTCTAACTTTAAAAGAACAAGCGGTAGATAAAGAATTACACAAGTAGGGTAATGCGCGGCGAGTAGCCAGGGCATATCTATTAGCTGACTACTTAAACAAACAATAAGAAGTAATGTTTATCGACGGTTAATGTACCACACGTTAGCTCGTGTATCACCGCATTCGAAATACCTACGTATTTACTAATTACAATACGTTTTCCACATAGATATGAAAATCAATAGAATGAAAACCAACACAGTTATGGTAGAAAAAGCCTTATAAGTGGTACACTAGGCGACCATATCTACCTCAATCACCGAAAGCATTAAGATATAACCTCACGCATATTGGCCTAGTGCATTTAGGAATGCAGTAGGGATGTCGTTAGTAAATTCGTTCGTTCTTTTGCAAGATACACCGAGGGAACACTCAGCACAAGGTTTCGTTGGTGTAGCGCGCGATGGATCGCACACCTATCTGCTCAAGTGTCTCGGCGCTTTGCTATCAACAAGTATTCGAATGTTTTTATACAAATCCCTTATCGTGGAACGCATTGTTGGCTAATACAGGACCAGTCATATATTAATATAATATACAACCAAAGAAGATATAAATAAAATTGGAGTGTATGTTTGTAATAAAGAAATAACATTTTTTTTCATGCGTAAGAGTATATTATGGCACATACGCCAAAATAACAATGTCAAAATTTTTGTGTCTCTCTGGTCTTTTGTTCCGGGTAATCGTTTAAATGGCTGGACAGATTTGGACGGCACTTTTTTGGCAGGTAATTGATGTAATAAGGAAATACTTGGTTACTTTTTATTTCGAAAAAATAAAGTACAACATTCCGTCGTTCCGGAAGCTGCGCGCTTTATCGTAACATAACGAAGCGATTTTAGGTCTATGCTTTACTGCTGGAGAATATTTAATACCGCGGGGCATAGCTAGTAATAAATAAAATCCTTTGATGTCAATAAACAATAGTAATCTAGTGCATTAATGAATCTATCAATTTCGTATTTAAACAACGATAAGTAT
The DNA here is from genome assembly GCA_019425675.1 of Leucinodes orbonalis. NCBI lineage: Eukaryota > Metazoa > Arthropoda > Insecta > Lepidoptera > Crambidae > Leucinodes > Leucinodes orbonalis. The sequence goes on along the minus strand of PQWD01002537.1, from coordinate 36,251 downwards.
GATCGATCGAAGGTCGGCAAGCAGAGAGAGCGGGGTGTCGGGGGGCGGTGTGATAGCGCGGCTGCTGGCCCTTGCGGCTATCTTTGGCCGTCCTACATTGACGTGGAAGGATCCCTTTATCGCCGCCATTTAACATGTCCTATCGGCTGTCGAGCGCCCAGCGTGCAACCGTCAAATCTGTTGACGTCCCGCTTCCTGTGCGTACAATAACAATAACCGCGCTTAACGAACACCCTCTGCAGCATACATCAAACATTTAAACATATTTATTTCAATCAAATATCGTTTTACAATAGCAAGTGTCCGGAGACTCGAAGGAGGAGATTTGGAGCTGTACCCTCCATGATCGGGAGGCAACAGTCTACACCAAAGAGCCCCCGAGGCTCACATATGAAATAAAATAGAATCTATGTCTATTTTCTATCTAAATATAACAATATATAAGATCCCTTCCTATGCTCAAGACGACCATTAAGGCAATTTTTCATTACCTATCATCAAAGACCAAACCAAATATATACCTAAAATAAAACAAGTTTTGTTGTATTAACCACAGCGGAAATGATAATGATCGTCGTAAAACAAAAGTAATTAGTGACGGTAATGATATTGGACATTGGTACTTACGGTTAACGTGGATGGCAAAACACTATTTGTTTGATGAATACATCATTTCCCGAATAAGTAAGGAAGGAAATTGATATTAGGAGGAACCTCATTTCTTAAGGAGCCTAAAAGTGCTGGTGAGCCAGAACGCTATGTTTGAAACGGCACATAGAATGCAAACTCACTTCGTTTAGCAGGCTCACGCGACTGATCATAGTCGCGCGAGTAGTCGTGTGGTGGCAGGAAGAATCATACTCAACGCGGTTTATATTTATGGTACAAAACATTTTTGTTACAACATTCTACAATATAAAACTTTCGTAGTAAAACTCTGTGGTAAATTTCACTCATATTCAATTTCGGTAAGTTGATCAATTTACGAAATGTAAGCGTAAATTATCTCTAGTGTAGAATTATGGGAAAAGTTGTAAATTTCATAGGAATCTTGTACACATGTTCGTATAAAAGGAGTGTAGAGTCGGTTGACGCTTTACAATTGTATTTCGTGTGTCAGCTCGTGTGGTGGTTGCGGTGCAGCTAATGGCGGAATGTGTGACGCAGTTCGAGCTCCCATCATTACTGTGGTTGCCTCGGAAATGTACCGGCACCCAGGCGACACACGCGCCGCGCCCGCCCGCCCGGCCGGTGGAGTATTCCGCGGGGAACCTGTGGAGGCCATCTGTGGTCAAAGGCCATACTCTGTTAGAAAACATTGTTCACCGATGTTGACAGATCAACTGAACTACATTTTTCAATCTGGCAAAACAACTAATTTCCATAAATTTTAAATCTAGAGAACACACTTTTAATACTTTTTGTAATCAAAAATATTTGAAAAATCATAACTATATTTTGGTGTAGGTAATAAGACTTAATTATATTATTATGCATTGTAGAATAAAATTCATTTGGAACCCAGTTAATACCTCAATTATTTGTCCATCGGCAAGACCACCTGATATGTTATCTCAATTTTTTCGGGCTAGCATATCCCCCGGCGATATCCTGCCGAGTAGCCGTCGAGGTAATGGCGATGTCTAGTGCCCAACCAACACTGGACCAGCATTGGACCTGCGCAGCAGGAAGTCTAGTGGGAAGGGGGTACTTTAGAAGGTATTCTGTCTTTAGTAGTTATAAACGAGAATCTCTAGTAATGAAGGTAAATATGATACATCATACAAATTAAAATAAATATGCAACATCCAAGCAAATATTATTCGCAAACATACTCTCGCGTTATAGAGAAAGTGAGCGACACCGGGCGTGACTCAGCTGGCTAATGGCTCGTTGCTACGAGTTAAAACCTATTGTTATTCAATCATATTACACAACTCAGTACTTTACATATTCCTTTCAACTTATCGCAGGAAGACAATAGAAAATCTAAAAAATATTGCTTGTGGGGAGAGTTATCCCTAGCTAGTCTTTGACCGTATACATGAGCATAATTTATTTTTGATTTACAAAGATTTTCATCATCATACTCAGCCTATAACGGCCCGCTGCAGAGCATAGGCCTTCACACAGCATAGCTATGGAGAGAGCCGTAGCCCACTACGCGGACCCACTGCGAATTAGTGGTGTTAACGAGTACCATCTAAAGATTGAAGCCGGGACCGCTTCACGTGCCTTACGAATCACAGTATCATCTTTTTTTGGGACAATCAGGTGTTTTAGACTGCAATGTCGCAAACGTTTCTCCACGGGATTCGATCCTACGGCCAGAGGTCACGAGAGGTCACGGCGGTTTCACAGGTTGATGTTAAGCAATATCGTCCACCTAATTGCTTAGGTTTGTATTAACTCTTAAGTTTGTGGTTCAAATAAGTTGTTCAACGACATGCAGACACCGACATTGCGTAATGTACGTGGCTGATCGCGTATGGAATGTGGATTGTGATCGGTCGCGCGGTGCTGGCGCGTCTGCGGCCGGATACCGCGCTGCGTCTGTCGGGCGCAATGTTCATGAGAGGAAGAGCTTGCACTGATACGTTTTGATTTTGGTTCTATTGTATCGGATACAAGCTAAATACCTAATTTAGTAGTAATGTCATCATCATTAAAGCCTAATATGTCCACTGCTGAAAGAAGACCTCCCCTAATGATTGCCACGCGGGCCGATCCCTAACAGTTGATATCCATCTGCTACCCCCCACCTTAACCAGGTCAGGTAATGTAAAATGTACTTGAACCTAGTGTGAACGGGAACACACTGCATGTTGATTTTTTTCGGGTGGACTTTTCGCTGTTAACAGCTAATGGCTCCAAGCCTAAGCGCTGATGGCTCCCAGCGTGCCCGGCGCCGTCCCCGGGTCATTGATCCGTGAACCTCGGCTCTCGCATTACAATTCAAACGCAAAAAACATCATGTTAGAATCACCAACCAGTTTAATCGTAGTAATTATTTACATGTACTTGTATCGGACTCTAGAGCTTCCTTTACGTTTCGTAAGTTTTGCCGCAATACTGCGTACTTGGTTATGACTTTTACCATTAATTTAAATAATATAACGCTACTGGAGAGTTTTAAGGATGAATATTTGAAATTTTTTAAACATATAAATGACTTTAGTTAAGCTATTGAGCTTTTGTAGACCGTAAGCGTACCTGCAGCGTCAATAAAAAAGTGTGTACTAAGGCAACGCTTTGTTTAAGATTGTCGATTTTCTGATATGCATACTTTATTTATACGACGTAATGTATGTAAGTAATTTGCCAGAGGTGCCGCAAGACAGATAAGGCTAATCTGAAGGCAAATGAATAAAACACTTGTGAGTTGCTCCGTCGTCGCTGATCCAGGTCAAACGGAAGTCTATTATCAAATAAAATATAGAAGTGCTCTTTTAATGCGGCGTGACTTTTGCATTCTTTGAGAATCGAGATAACGGTTAATAAACAGTAATGTTCGAACAAACGGACAGAAATATTGCGGGGAGCGGGGAGCATCCGTGTCGTGAACTGTGTTGGATAATCGGCTGAGCAATGACTCAATCGACTATTGATGGCGAGGCGGGCAAGGCCGCGGCGTGGGGGGGGGGGGTCCAAAACATAAGTGTCAGTTGCATCAGGCGGCGGGCGCGCGGGTGCAGGCTGCAGGGCATGCTTGTTGCACTTTTGAGTATGTGCATCAATTGGTTTTTTATTGTATTTTAATTAACTTGCTCTTATCCTTACTCAAGTTGAGGATGATGTCCTCGTCACTTTACAATACGATCGTGACAAGCCCCAATCGCAATTTTAGGTTATAGGATGGGTGAATGAAAACATTATCTGTAGTCGTTCCGTACTTTTACGGTAGCAGTAAACACTGACCAATCCGGATTGGACTCGCGTGGTGATTTTACAACCCAGTCTCCCCATAAACATGCTATGCATATATATATACATATGCATGCAGTGAGGCCTGTGCCCCGAGACGTTATAAATTTACTGGTAAAACGTAAAACGTCGATATTGACGTACTCTTGTTCTAGAAAGGGTAGCAGGTTACATTCCGCTATTGTTTGTGTGACGAACTCATCAAGTTGATTATCGTAAGTTATGTGGATACTTCTTTATCTTTAAAACGTTATTGCAGGATGCGTCAGTAAAATGGAGTCGTCAACTCGATGAGAGCCCCAAAGCAATGCGTGTTTGTTGCAGCAGTGCACCAATAAAGTGCAGCGCGGGCGAGCGAGCAGCTAGGGCGATGTTTATCGAGGACGCGACCTTTCGAGCTTGGGCTGCTTTGTCGTGCATTGTTTTATTCAAACTGTGATGACAACCTTAACTACATTTGGAGAACAGATTAAAGGTGTATTTCTTTACTCATATGTTCAGACCAACATTTGGACGGGAAGCTTTAAAAACGGTTGTAGACTCGACAGGCTTAAATATTCATACCCTAAATCTTTAATTCCACTTACCCTTTCAAAATACAAGCTATTTTCTGATTGTATTAATGTAATAGTACTGATAGTATCATAAACACTGTAGAAAATACAAATATAAGTGCAGCAGTCGTCCCTGGCGGCAAACATTCTTAGCGGTAATTAATCGACTACTCGTAGGTACCGACGAGGCGGCCCCGCTCTCGGAAGGTGGATCGAATCACTAATAGCCGTTTGAATATAAGTAAATCGTTACGTTGCCATGTTTTGTTAACTCGGCATTTAAATTACTTTACCAATTATATCTCCATAATGTGGTGTTACTAATTTCCAATATGATTTCCATTAGCAGACAATCATTAAGCGATCCGCGCAGTAGTGCGAGTTCTATTATTATTGCGTAAACCAGTTTTATATTCAATCTCAATCAAAAATCAAAAAAAATAAATTAAACGATTTTAGGCGTTCTGTCTGTCGACTCATTATTCAGTTGTGCATGCGTGGCAGCCTTTAACTGAGGCAACACTGCAATCATGTATTTATAGATATAAGTTTATAATTGTATGGTGTTTGTTTTGTGGCTGTCCTAAATATAAATAATAAAAAAAAATAAAAAATAATCACTTGGACCTTTTGTACAGCGAATGTACCATGAATGTGACAGGGAGCAGCTGTCGTGCGCAGGCGCAGCCGGGCGAGGGGGGGGGGGGGGCCGGCGCGCAAAAAAACTAGTTTCGTTTCCGCGGCCGTTGTGCGCCTGTGACCATGAGATAGATTTCTTTTTAGCTCCATTAATATTAACATGGGCGATGCAGTTTACGGTGAGAATGAAAATCAAGTTGGTCTAGAAAGATACGAGTAACAACGTATATTTCTTCCAAAGAAAATAACGTCTATGCCAATACTTTCAATAATATTACGGAGTGTTAAAAAACAATTTTGCTAGCATGCATATGCAGGAGGCTTACCGCCATCTTTTAAAATAATGTTACAATCATATTACTTCGCCATTTTAGGAAATTTTAAGAGTTGCCGGCAAGCCGCACTTCATTGCAATTTTAACACTCTTTTTGTATTCTACGGCTTGTCGCGTGGCCGAAGTCTTTTCAGAGTTCTGGTTGTGTCCGGTATCCGCACTTTGTGCCGCACATGTATCCCTCGTGGTGACATGACGGCGTGCGGCCGCGCCTCTGCTAAAACATTACACAGGTGACGTGGGACGCGAAACATTTCCAGAGGTAATACTAAATGAGAAGTCTCTCTCTTCAATCTATCGCAGTCCACTTTTGAACGAAAATGTCCCCAATTCTGCGTCTGAAATCCCGGTTTTTAACTTTCCTTAACCATATTCCATCGGCTAACTTTACGTTAGAAAGTTAAACTTTAAAGGTGCACAATTATGATTTATTTTAACAAAAATGATAATATAGAATACTTAAACTTATTTAGCAATTTTACATGTAGATGTCAATGTGATCGGGAAAATAAATACCTTTAAATGGATCTAACTGGCGCTAAGCAAAGCAGAGCGACGAGCTCGTTGTCGGAGGGGAAGGTCCACTTAGAATTGCTGCCTTTAGTGTTGTCACTAAATAGAGTAAGTGAGTTTATTCCTTGATTCTGCGCTGGAGAGACAGCGGCACAGGTACAATGCCCCTTTTGCTATTGTATCCCCTATAATCAAGGCGTCCTGTATAACGTTCGAAAACCAGTAATTTTCCTTATTTACAAACAATACTCTTAGTTATTAAAATGTGGATCTGTATCCGAATGTTGACTTTGTGATTTACAACCGTGTTGTGATCAGCCGCAGCATGCTGCAGGGCCCTCAAGCATTAAATTCCAAATTGAGCCTCGTTGCCAGCGGGGCGGCGCAATGTCTGTTCGCAGCAGTTCCCATCCTTTGTCACGTCATTGGCGACATTTCGTCACCTTCACGTACTTTAAGGCATTTTAAACCCGGCACTAATCGATGGCTGAAAGTAGGTTTGATTGTGACGAAACTGGAATTTTATTTTCTACTTTTACAACGCTACTAAGGATTACATATTGTTTGAAATCCGGTAACGATTTATTACTAACTAGCTTTTCGTGCGGCTTCACTTGCAAAAATACTTAATAATTTTCATTTTTGTCAAATTGAGTGCTATTGACATGCTTTGCTTGCTTTCTTGGCATGCATACGTCATAACATCTACCTGCATGCCAAAAATCCCGAACCGTCCAGTGGTTTGGGCTGTGCGTTGATAGATCGCTATGTCAGTCAGACGGTTAACCTTTGACTTATATATATTTAGATTGTCATAATACTTTGGGTCATTTACGAGTAGTAATACCATTGTGATCGCAAGGTAAAAGTTCACAAAGTATAAACTGCGGTACAGTTATGTCAAGAATCACGGCGTTGGCATTGAGTTCATCTCTGGTGTTCTGCGAGTTCCGCTCGTTGGCTCTCGTGTCTGCTGAGCATAACAAATGCTCCAGATGTGTTGGGATTGTCGCATCAGATAACTGTCACAGACACCATCACCAACGAGTGACGTCCCAAGTCATTAGTGCTGTACCGTTATTGCATGGTGCTTCCTAAGTCATGTCTCCATGACTTTTGATGGGTAAAGTGCTATTATACCGTTCGAAAAAGCGTCGTGACCTGTAACCCATGCTACTTGTTTTATACATATTAAAAGAACTCTTATAGCGTGCTTCCTTTAAAAACAAAGATATTATATTCATCGAAATTGTGTGATAAGGCTATTTAATTATAGTAAAGTATGAGGAATATGTGGGACGATATGTCTAAGATACTACAATAGCATAGATAAGAAAAGAATTTAGAACAGACAGTATTTCTTCTCAGCCTTCCGATTGGAGAGAGATGTCTTTTTGAATTTTCGAAATTATATGTACGTTATTTGACAATCTTACGGAAAAGGAAAACATTGTGAGGAAACCTGCGCACGCCTGCGAAGAGATTCAAAGGTTTTGCGTGGAGTTAGCCAATGCGCACTGGGCCTGCGTGGACGACTAAGGCCTGTACACTCCTTACGGGTAGGCCCGAGCCCATTGGTGGGGACGTATAATGAGCTGTAGTAGTAGTCTTTTCTATTGTTGTTTATTTAGATGGTTAAGTAGTTACATGTAAACAATATTTATAACTCGTAATTTTGATTAATAATTCTCCATGTATTAATAACTTGTTGGGTAAAAAAGAGATTTGTACTTGATTTATGACATTTCTATAGGGACAGAAACATTTCACGCAGCTACTACGAAATCCTAAATAAAGGAAACGTTTCAACCAGACTTGTTATTACACCGTATAAAAAAAGTATGTGTTATATTAAATGTGTTTTAAATATAAACTATTCCACGTGTGCAGGGCGCTGGTGCACGTGGCGGTGCGCGCGGCGGCGCACGTGTCTCGTTGGGCGGCGCCTTCCATACAAACATTTAAAAAACGTTTAAAGTTTACATCACAGATTTAATAATATATACTATACAGATGATGCATCCCATACTGAAAAACGTGACCACTACGGAAGCTATTTGAGGAAGCTATTTTTAACTCACTTTATTCTCACTAGATGCCACTAGGTCCGTGACTAGGTGCTTATAGCAAGATTCGCGTAGACAGATTAAACTGATATTTGAAAATCCGATAGGTGGCGTAAAAACACAGCTATTAATTAATCACAGTTCTAAATAAGGACGGCAACAGCGCATTTATTGTTTATTCTTACGGCGCGTGCGCTTTGACAGAGCGGCAACGTCGCGCGTTAGTGCGCTCTTCCGAATCCGATCCGACTAAAATGTAATTTCTCAAACCAAACATTTTGATAGGCATAGGTAGATAGGTATCTATGTATATTTGACGCGCGCGTCGTGCGTGGCGTGTGTAGTATTGTGCAAATTTAATTGCAATTAAGAATTGATTAATTGTGACGTTGCAATTAAACAATGAATTTATTGTTGATTGTGAACCAATAACAAATGAATTTCCAGGTTTTTTAATTAAACTTTTATTAAATAAAACTATTACTCATTATTATTTCAAAAATATAGAATATTATATAGAATTGAGCAGTAAGCCGTTGGTTCCAGGTGGGGGTTATTAGAGGAGGCTCTTATTATATATTAATAAATATCCACTGATATACACACAGCGCCATCTTGCCGCAAGTTAAGCGTGAAGCCTGTATTATGTATGAGTTCTAAACATACTTATACACTTTTCTTGTAAATAATATAAAAGCCAGATATTTTGTGAACGAAAAGCATCTTATATGTAGGTATATAGCCGCAAGAGCGGTCTTGAATGGAAGCCATCAACGGCGACGATATATTTATCAAAGGACAAAGGATACAAACATAAGGACTTAAGCGCCGTGCAAGACGCGTCACTTACGCGTTTTCTTCAAAATACTTATTAGTGTTTTGAATCAATGGTCACTTATTCCACACTTGTAATGTTTTTTATGTTTTTGTTATATTTAGTTTTCGACACTATATTAAATTGCGTTTTTAATTTGCTAAGGAACTGATATAATTTATTTTTATCATATCAATACCGGTGAACTGAATTTATTTTTGAAGACGGAAAGTAAAGGTAGGCTCTTCGTTCCAGCGTTAGGACGGTAACTTATTTATGCATATCAATATATATGCGGTACTACATATTATGCCAAAATAACAATGTTTAAAATTTTTGTCAGACTGTCAGTTTGTTCCGGGTAATCTGTGAAACGGCTTGACGTATTTGGACGGACTTTTTTTGGCAGGTAGCTGATGTAATAAGGAAAAACAGGGGCTGCTTTTGAACCGACTTAAAAAAAGGAGGTTACTCGATTCGACCTTGGCAAAAAAACGGAACCCTTATAAATTCGTCAAGTCTGTCTGTCTGTCCGTCCGTATGTCATATCCTTTTTTCTCCGAAACTATAAGAACTACACTATTCAAACTTTGTAGATATATTTATTCTGTGAACCGCTATAAGGTTTTTACAAGAAACTTGAAAAAATATTAATATATTTTGGGGTTTCCATACAGTGAACTGAAAAAAAAAATTTTTTTCATCGACCCCCCCGTTTGGTGTATCAATGTGTATAGATCTTGAAAAATGGTATCGAGGTTTCTAATATCATTTTTATAACTTGAATATTTTGCGCGAGAGACATTTTTAAAGTTGAAAAAAGTGTGTTAGAAATTCGAGGAGGGCTCTAATTTCTAAACTATGGGGTTGATAAAATAAAAAATGATGTACATAACCATAAAATCTGACAATGAAATTTAGTTTAAGCGATTTCTGATGTGAAGTTTTTTTATACGTCATAAATGGTGAACCACTATTTTCTCATAATAAAGCTGTAGTAGGTGCCTAAGTAAATAAATAATATTTTATTCTATGTAACTTACTGCTGCGGAACCCACCACTATCCGACTCGCGCTTGCCCAATTTTTTTACGTTTGTTCGCATATATCTTCGTCGTTTCATGACAGATGTTTATTTGAGTGATTATTTTTATTAGGAATCCCTCATTCACTCACTTATTCTCAAAAATTTTCAGACAAAAAAATACAGACTTCAAACTGAAAATCTACAGAGATATGTTTAGCCAAATAGAAATGCTTAAATAATTCTTCATAATTTTTAGGTCGGTGCCAAACAAACTACCTACCTATATTAAATTATAAAGCTGAAGAGTGCGTTTGGCTCCGACATCAAAATTATGAATGAATTATTTAACCATTTCTATCTGGCTAAAATTTTTTTTTTTTAAATCGGTATTTTTTTTCCTCAAAGTTCAAAAAACGTAGCCAAGTCGTATTTGTAGTTTTAACGATAAATTTAAGTAGAAGCAAGTTTTAAGAAGTACAAAAAAAGTAAGAATAAAATTTAAAACTTTTAGTTGAGTTGCGTTTAGTTCGACCCATCTAACATGCAATTTTATTTTGATTGCACTGCATATTTCATGTTTTTATTATTCCCATTTACAATTCATAAGTAGTCTTTTTATCAGTGTAATGAACACACACACAAAAAAGCAATTTGTTATAAAAACATTATAATAGAAAAGTTGATTCAACACATCTAATAACACATTAACTGTGATAAAATTAAACGCAGTTTGCTCGCTTAAAGTGTACACGTGCAAGCGCCATCTATTAACTTTTTTTTTTGTTGCTGCAACCGTGCTTTCGATAATTGTGGTGGTTCCTTTTAATGCCGTTACGGTACTGTCGCAAATCTTTAAAAAACTTTTATTTATTAGTAAAAAATGTTTTTATATAATTGTTGATTGAATTAAGGAAAATATTGATTTTAGGAATAATAATTATTTGATAATATTGCATTTTAAAGTGTAAGCAAGATAAACTGATACAAGTAACGCCATCTATCGAAACTTCGTAGGAAGCTCACGGACAATATTAGGCGATGGGACCCGTGGTTTACATTAAAATGTTAACACGTGCTCGCAGGGGTGACCGAATCCATTCAGTGATTTGAAGTTTCTTTTGAATTGTGATCAACTCATGAGTGTAATGCAACCAGATTTTAACCTTTTATAAATAAATAAATAAATAAATATCCACTGACATTCACACAGCGCCATCTAGCCCCAAGTAAGCGTGAAGCCTGTATTATGGGATACTAAACAACGGATAAACATACATATATACATTTTTTTTTTGTAATACATACATATTATACATAGAAACACCCAGACCATTACAAACAGACATGTTCATGCACACAAATGTTTGTATTGCCCGGGGATCGAACCCGGAACCCTTGTGTTGCGGCCGAGCTCTCAACCGCAACACCAAATAGGTCGTCAAACAAAAAATCTTTAAGGTAGTATTGCGTTAGAAAATTAATGAAAATCTTTGTCGAGAATCAAATTCGACCACTAAGAGTAGCATATAAATGCTTTGTTTAATTATATGCATTTTAATTCTCAATATTACCTAACTATCAAAGTGTATGTAATTATTGATCAGTAGGTTTAAGAGTTATATGTAGTTTTAGGAATAGTAAAAGGGTTTATTACTTTTATAAAAAAACAATATTTAATATTAAAAATATCAATGCACTGAATCCCCGACGACCAATATGAATTTGCTAAATCTAAAATGATTTGCTTATAATCAATAACTTTGTAAACATCCGTAATGTGTAATAGGTTTGTAATATGATATGCTCGTCGCACGAACGAGGGGGCGAGCAGGCCGCAGTGGCCGTTTGCCATTCCGGATATTGGCTAGTCCTTCGAGGGACATGCGCGCATTTCAAAGACAGTAAACATAATATCCGATCAGGAATGTCTTCAATTGATATTGGTTTAGGAATAGTTTATTGAAGTTACCATCAAATATCAGTTTATAAGCAAAATGTATAACCTTTTACCTGTGTGGTAAGGTGCCTTTTAGATCTTAAAATTGTCTCCAACCAAATTGGTAAAATGACTTACCTCAAGGTCAAGCTTATCAATCACACACCGTATCGGCTGCAATCGAAACAAAAAAATATGCCATCCATGAATGCAGTTATGTGCTCTCAAAGGAGACGGTCACGCACGCGAGTGGTCCGCCCGCAAGCTATGGTATCAAATATTTTTTGGGAGTTCTTAAAAGTTGACCAGCACGAGTAAACATTGGAACGAGAAACATTTCACTTTATTTTTTTCTAAGGTTTCTTAAACTTTTAACGAGAAATGAAGTTAAGTTTATCGTACCAGTACACGAATACATATTATTGTTCAGTAACGTAAACATTCAACTGTCGTTGATTCAACAATATGTCTATCATAACAGTCGTCATTAAAGACATTTGTCAAGTATTAAGGAAGTTGTTATTATACGAAAGCAAAATTTCTAATTGAGATACATTAATAATGATGTGGGTTGCAACAAGTCTACACGGTGTCCCCAATTTCAAGTGATTCAAACTTATTACACCGGTACACAAAGCGTGCAGTGCTTGTGTACAAACCTGGAGAGCTTAATTAACATTAATTATTAATACGTCGAAACTATAATAACAAGGATTTGTGTTCAGTTTTCTTTAAAAAATATGTACAATTATACATGCTTAACCTTTTTAGCGAAACAGGATACGATCCTTTTCTCTGCATGCTCCTTTGGGAGTGTAAGTCGTAATTACACATACTGCCTCACGGTGTTTTGCCATCTTTGACAGTCATTGCAATCCTACACTGTCCTTATCCAGCCTCCCCTAGAGACCTTTTGTAAGTTGTCAGTAAAAGGATTTAAGCCCTGTAATTATAGTACCCTAAACGCGTATTTAAAAAATTGTTATTATTGATACGAGCCTGATCTATCTGGAGTGATGAGCGAGCGGGTGTGCGTCAATTAAAACGGAATTAATGTTTCATTGAACTCTGGTGAAAGACCACATTCACTGAGGGAAGGTCAATGATATTATATTTATTTAAAGGTAGATACGCCACCCGTGCCTCAAAACCGAACCGCCGAAGAGAATACAGTTGTAGGCTCTTTGTTTTGGTAAATGTATGCTCATTCGAACATATGACTATGTGTGCTGTCGCTGCATTTGGAACACTTTTTTTTACTGTTTTGTGAGCATCACGAATCTATACTTTTTACATCATGAGGAAAGTACGGGGGCGCGCTCGTGGGCTGGCGTTAGTTGCATGTCGCATTAAACCAGCAGCTTATCTAAGAACGTCGATTAACTAAGATTTTCTACTGGCTTGCAGCGGGAATGCTCCCATTTCTTCGATTTATTTGTGCAGTTAGCTAGCTTCAATCTAGTCTTGATTGAAGAAGTTTATTAGATTAAGTTTAATGGTTAACCACTATCCTTTTTTTGATTAATTTTAATGAACTGAACTTGTAACGTCTCTCACTATTTTCATGAGGCATAGAATCCTTAGGTGGGCTTCAAATAAAATTGTAATAAATGTCCTTACTTTTGCAAAAAAATCTATTTTACAACCATTTCAAAGATGAATTACAAATGTTTTCCAAAAAATTGGTTAAGTAAGCAAGTTAATTTAAGAAAGATAGCTGACTCAAGTTTTACCAGCCGACTTACCTATTAGAGTGAAGCATAAATAATGTTTTATAAATATATGATGTAACGAGGAACCATTTGTTTCCATTGTCCTCTATTATCTGTTCTCACTATTGGTAATGATGAGTAATCCGTCGTAAGTGAGTATGAAACATAGACTTGCCGCCGGGCGCGTACTCACGGCATGCGAAGACGTCACCTGTGACGTCACTTAGTTTAGATCTTCAAATATGCAAAAATATATATATATATATATACCAATTACAAAAAGGAACGAATTTTCGAAATTATTCGTTTAAACAATAATAAAAATTTGAGTAATATTTAAACTATAAACTTAATTTAGACTTCTTGTATTGTTATCGAATTAAAACGTCAAATTTATTGTAAATCGAAAAGAAACAAAATTGACAAGTTTTATATTGTTGTAGTGATAATGTTCATGGCCGATTCTCGTCAAATATTTACTTTATTATCATTCAAGTTTAGCTTCAAACAACAATTCGGAAGCTCCTGGGGCATTGTTTACGCAAGTTACAGCAATTTACGATAGTAATCACATTATTGTAGATAATAATAAATAACAATGATTATATTACTAGCTTAACTAATTTTGTAGACTAGGGACTGGTCGAACCGACAGGGACTCGCGATGAAGGCCTTGAAGTGTTGCGTGTGTCCTGGGGGGTAACTACGTCTATCAGCGTCAGCATTTTTGTACCAGAAATGACGAAGTTATATTGTTGTAACACTGTTTTAAAAGATGGCGGTAGCCTCCCCAGATGCGCTTTGTTGCCGCGTTGGCAACAGTGACCGGATCGTAAATTAGTATCCCGTACTGTCACTACCTGTAGTCAGAAACAGTTGTTTTTGGAATTATGTTATGTTTACTACGTACTTGATGTTACGATGATTATTTGAACTGTGGAAAGCGAATATATATGTTTTTAAATTGAAAGGATTTTGTTGTCGCAGATTGCCTCACGACGTCACCGGTGTGTAAAATGGCGAGACTAGCTCAGCCGATGATGGTTCCGGTAGCGGTACGAGACCGCTTGCTTGAAGAGAAAAGGAATCGTGAATTGAATATGTATAGTGCGTCCGCTGGACAGGTTCTGCGTCATCCTCCGGGGCAAACAATGGGCGAGCGACCGACGAGCCCAGTATCCAGACTTATAATAATTGCTACCGGGTCTAGCATTCTTGAACGGTAGGCTAAGATTGTTGCCTTTATTTTTTTTAAATTTCTTTATTTTATACCGAATACAATCTTAAACTGTACGATTCTCCTTCAGAAAGCGTCACAGGACGATACCTAAGTTCAAATAAGTGGGATTTCTTAAAAAATAGTCAGTCATACGGTAGCATTCCGACGGAGGGATTTAGTCGTGACCTGACGACGTCAAACGTATCTATGTTGGAGGAGCTTTTTACATCCTGGTAGTGCTGATGCAAATTTGAGATCTTAATAATTCAAACTTCGCATTTGAGGGTTATGTGTATTTTTAAATTGCAGTTAAAAAAAAATATATTTATACATTTATATTTGAACTGTAAATCTGTTGGCATTTATAATACCTGAGTGCTTGTATATCTACTAATTTCCTCGTCTATAACGTTTGTCAAACATACGTTTAACCTACAAATATCTGAATACAATAAAAACTTTAGTGCAGCAGTTCTTG
>PQWD01002537.1:0-17454 GCA_019425675.1 Leucinodes orbonalis | reverse complement strand
GTATGACCACCGCGCGCCAATGAAAGTCAGTACGTGCAGCGACTCAACCGGCAGACGTGTGGTCCTCAAGTCATGTAAAGTTCTGGTTAGCTAACTGAACCAAATACACATTTGTACTTTCCCGGAATCGGAATATAAATATCCACTGACATTCACACAGCGCCATTTAGTCCCAAAGCATTTAGTCTGTAATATCTGTTCTAAACACCGGATAAACATACTTATACTTACATACATTATGCATAGAAAACACCCAGACCAATACAAAATAGACATTTATGTCATTATTTATGTAAACCCAAAATCCTGAGTGTAAGAGCGACATATCAACCAATTACACCACATGGATCGTCAAAATATACTAATGGGGAAAACCTATACATTCGCAAATATTAAACTAGCTTTGTTTATTAAATCACAGAATGGTGGAGCTAGTAGTGATATGGTTAAAACAACAAACACGGAATCTCGAATATATTCAAGTTATTAAGGGGCCTCAGGAATTACTGCAAGATTGTTGACGCGGAAAAAGCAGGTGCCGTTTTATCGTTGGTCACAGCATCCCAAAAGAGAGAGCGCGGAGCTGTCTCGGCGCCCTTTTCGGATAGTTCAATACATGATCTTCTTCCGATATCAGTCGCAGTTTTATAGGATCATCATCATCCTCTCATTTAACGTCCCCGGGTGATAAGGCCTTAGTCGTCCTCGCGGGCCAGTGCGGGTTGACGACTTCACGCACAATCTTTGAATCTCTTCGCAGGCGTGCGCAGGTTTCCTCACGATGTTTTCCTTCACCGTAAGAGTGTCGGATAACGTACATATATTTTTTGTAAATTCGAAAATACATTGGTACGTGTCGGGATTTGAACCTCAGCCCTCCCGGTAGTAGGGCGACAGTCGACACCAATGCCCACCGATGCTATTATACGATATATTGTATTAAATTATTGAAGACATCCTTGAAGATAGATTGAGAGCATTTATTTAACATTTTGAGTGATGTGTAGAGATTTTTGCGAGACGGCGGCTGCATAATTCACTTTGATATAACTCGCCTGCATGGTTGAGTAGCCCCGCTAATGTCGCATTAAAATTTCATTATTGGTCCCTCAAGCTTCCAACTTTATATTAGTTGTCCAATTAAGTATGGATTTCAATGCAATTTCAACGTTTTACCGAACGCAATCGGCAGATCCACTGCTTGTCTTATAACTATATTGCAACTGGAAAATTCTCTGATGACGGGAATGAATTGGAATTAATTTACGTTAAACTTTTTCAATTACTTTCAAAGACAAATGGTCCCGCGAGTGGCCGAGTGAGAGGCGCGGGAGCATTGCCCGCTCGCATATTTATGTGCCTAAAGCTTGGTAAAAACATTAAAACATTCGAAGAGAATGCATTGAAGTATACAACAATTCGATAAGAATAGCATTAAACTCGAATGGTTTGAAACCCAAGTGTAAAGTGGTTCTCACGTCGCTGCGACCGCACATGGCCGGACCCTTTCAAACACTTTCGACGCGTATCTAAATGAATTGTGAAACTACAATAATCGTAAATTGTATCTCTGTTAACTACTTTATCTGTTGCAGCATTTATTCAAACCTCAGAGGAATCCGAACATACAAACTATATATGCCTGCTGGATTTATACTCCACGGCCACAGTTAATAAATGCTACAGAATGTATACTGACAAAATTATATGTAAAAAATACCACGGTTTCCAAAATGTAGTACATAATTATCCACAAGTTGTTTGTAGGTGCTAGGCGTAAAGATGTTAAACTCATTACCTGTATCTGTTGAAAAAACATCCCAAGAACGGGTAAAATGGACAATTTGTGTGCCCTCGGTCGTTGCCACTTCGGATGTCTGTGGTCGTGCTAACGTTTCGCCGCTTTACCTGCATTTGGGTATTATAGAACATTTGATCTAAGGTAAAAGAGGATGGGGTTTTTAGCTATTCTCTGGTCCGAGCATAAGAAGCATTCTAACATTTGCGAGGTATTTGGTAACTTTAATAAATACAAACATTATTCGATGAAACAAGTAATGAGGGTTCATCAATCGAAATCTAGAAAACCCGGACTCGTCTTTCTGTTTTTAACGACATCATTACGAGAATGCAGCCACACCTGCGGGCACCTACTTTAATGGATGAGAGTAGTCGATAGTTAAACGGTTTCCGTGGAATAAACGGGATTCCTGAGCGGACGGCAGTAGGCCGCTATGGAGATGCGACACTACTGTTCTGGACAAATTACTGCCCGGTAAAGCCATCTGCGCCAACGACCCATATGGTGTTATGGTTGTGACGTCGGCCTAGTACATGGATTATGAGTTCGATCCCCGGGTATTACAGACATTTGTGAGCATGAACATGTCTGTTTGTATTGGTCTTAGTGTTTCTATGTATTCATTTACCAAAAAAATAATTGTTTAGTAGGTAGTAAGGTACCCATATCACTTGGGACTAGACACTGTTTGAATGTCAGTGGATATTTATTTAGAAAAATATCCAGGGCAAATCTGGTGCGTTTAATTCTGGCGCAGGTCGTCGCCCGCCGGCCTGTTATTTGCGACGGCGCTCGCCTGGTCTAGACTTCCAACAGGTTAGAATATAGGTTGCAATTATAATTTGCCTGCGGTCTGACTTGATTGAGATTGCTGAGAGGCTCAGCCGGAGGGGGGGAGTGTTATATGTTTCAGTTAATATTTCGTTTATGTTGAATAGTTACTTAGAGTGGCAGTTTAACATTTTATAGATGTTTTTTTCATTTTGACCAATGTGTTGTTGCATTGATTTTCGATTCTTACTTTCGTATCCGATTCCAAACACTTGAAGATTTTTTTATTATTTAAATGATTGTTTAATGTTTAAACAAGCTGCCAAATCCAAAAAAAATATATAATGAAGATCACAAACCAGTATAATTAAAGAGTGTTTAAATTGTTAAATAATTATAGAAACATATCGCTTGATTCAGTTCTCAGCGATATCCGAATTTCCTTCGAGACCGTCCGCAAAAAATGTAAAAACTTTATTTATATCATTATATTTCTAGTCTAGATGATTAGTGAATTATTTAGGACATTTATTACTGTGAAAGTAATAATTTCGAGCGGGTGAATAAATTGATTCATGTAAAAATAGAGCGTTTGACGTCAGCGGGCGTCGCTACTGGCTTAGTGGAGACACTCGCTCTACGAGTATACAAGATCGCCCAGCCTAATCGGTTTAATACACAATGTCAAATGTACACTTTTTTAATGCTACAAAGTACGAAGTGTACAGGACATCGATTAGTGTAGAATATCCATTCACATGTATACTATGAGGCATTACTTTCCAACTGAGAAAAGTAGATTAATATTTAATTTGACTCAACATGGGCACTATACACATAATCTGCATACGTGAGTGTATCCATGCACCTGCGCCCGCGCAGACTGCATGACGACACACAGAAGAATACACTACATATGCGTGTCTAAAGGAACAAATTCATCTCGGATTTCAAGTACGTTCGAAAGGTAAAAAGGTATCTTAAAGTAATTTATAAAATATAAGATGGGTTTTAACTTATTGATTACATTGTTTTCTGTGTATATAATTAATATTATACTAGTTATTTGACTAAGTCTTCTTATAACATTGTAGTACACTTCGTCAAAACAACAAAGTTTACTCGTTCTGCAGCTTATGGATCTTAAACTTTTGTCTAGACATTTTTAATAGTTTAAGCCACTTAGCTACACAAGCCACTTGGTTTAGGTGGTTACTCATACGTGAGTAAGGACAAGTAGTACATTTTATTCTTCTTATGTATAGTGTATGAAAGTAAATAATAATAAGTAAATTAAATTCACAAGCCCTAATCTTTAGCGATTTAAGGCAAATTTTAAAAAAGTGCTTTTCCCAAAAAATATCGAGTTCAAGAGTTTTGATAGTATTTCAGTATCGTTTTGGCAGCTACTTCGGACTTTTCAAAATTAAGTTTTTGATATAAGCTTATAGTATTTTTAAGAGGTTAATCAGGCTTGTGAATTTTCGAACCAAGTTAACTCTTCAAATGTTATTTGAAGAGTTTTATTATTGTGGCGTCGTGTACCGGGCAATGTTCGTTTCCGCGACAGACATTTGAAACGTTAATGAATTCCTAAAATAACAAACAGTGATATTCGATTGCATTGGCTTCGATGCAGCTATTGTGTGAGCGGATTCCTAGAAATCGTAAAATGCATGATTTAGTGTAGAGCGCGGTCACGAGGCGCGCCTCGCCGCGGGCACACTGCCGGTTGTATTTAATTGGTAATTATGCTATACATACATCATCATGAATAATAATACATTATCCTAAAATGTCCACTGCTGGGCGAAGGCCTCTCGGGCAGCCTAAAATATGTTTTTTCGAGAGAAGCGGCCCGGCGTACGCCAGTTACGCTAATAGGGACTGTGCGAACCTACAGGGACACGCGACGATGGCTCCGGCGGGGACGGAATCACCAACAAGGTTGGTACAGTTTTGTAATGGTCTTATGCTCGCCGTAGACTCTCACCACTCACCAAATGTTGCCAAGACGACCACATACGACTTTCCCTGTAAAAAAGATATCAGATGTCAAGTAGAGCCAAGCTTCTGAATCTACACAGCCAAGCTTCTGAATCAACTCTACCGCCCCTTATTTCAACAAATTCTACGTAATCAGTCAATATGTATGGCTCCGACGTTTCGCTGCCGTCGTGGAAGTGATGCGAATATTTAATTTCTGATCTGAAGTCAGTATTCAGTAAGTTGTTTACAGCTATCGGTAAAGCTGTTGTTTTTACAAGCCGTGTATAACAAAGACTTAAACACTCGCCAAACTTTAATGAGTCCATTTGCATGTAAAGGGGAAGAAATAATTAATGTAAGGTGCAACTGCGAGCGACCACGATCATATTATACAAGATACGCACGGAGGAGTTGCGAGCAGAATTCAACATGTTTTATGCATCAAGCGTCCAGCAATTCGCTAGAAAGTTATTAGAATTTAATTTTATATGAATATAATTTTTATAAGTATCTTTTGAAGTACTGGTGTGTAGAGCTCAGGGGACGTCTAGCAACTAGAATGCTCCGATGGGAAACATGCACTTATGACTTATGAGTTATTATGACATAATTAACACGCTAAGTTTAGTAAGATGAGGTGCAATTGACACGAACATAACGATGAATAAAAAATGCAAAAATATATCTACTAATATATTGGTCATACATTTAATTAAATTATATGATTTTGACCAATATACTTAATTTTCAAATTACACAGCTAGAAAATGTACATGTGTTGTCTGTAACATTCGTCTGGTGCGATTTTTTCTCTTAGAACTGGTCCTCAGTAAAGTTTCGGCTCTCTGAGACAGCTTCCCGGTACCGCCAGCCATTAGTGGAAATAATAATTGGTGGCTGGGTCCAGAGCACCCGCGACTCCCACTACAATTAACACAAGGATGCTTTGAACTCTCATAATGTTTCACATTATAATTTAAGTACTTAATTACCTAAAAGTCTAGCGTACAATTGTCGTGTAAACCCCACGTACTTTATTTGGGCTGTGTAGCGCTTTGCGTGTGGATACTATTTTGTATTCATAATATTTCATAAGACACATTAACACAAGATAAGGCTGCCCGGAATGGTTGGTGCTTTTAAAAAGAGGCCAATGTCTAACAGTGCTGTGCGCTAATTATTGAATATTCAAAAACAGTTAACAATAACAGTATATTCTCATTTTAGGTACTAGTCGGAGAAACAACACCTCCACTCACACGTGCGCAATAAGTACTTTATTTCAAACTAGCTCCATTCGATAATCAAGGTAATTTATTAGATAATAAGTTCAGGTTTGAATCACAGAAGCATGGCGGCGCGGTACGACCGGCACGAGCCCGCGCCGGGACCGCGACGGACGGAGGCGGGCCGCGTCCGCGGGGACGCCGTCGGCTGCAATTTAACTTTATCCTGTATAAATGTGAGCCGGTGCCAAGCGCATACATATATAATGATTACTTGAATAGGATTTTATATTTGAACTGTTTAATTAAACCAATCTCGACCGGTCGATCTCAATAGCGTAGCTAAGCTAGCGCACATGTTAAGCTTGCTTTAGTAGCTTGGGATCGGTAAATATTTTCTTGGGTCTCATGTTGCTTCAGACGTTGTATTAGCCGGCTGGCCCCGGCCTAGTGACGGGTAAGTAGGTACGTACTTAGGATGCGTATTTAAAACTTTCATTCTTAATGTCAAACAACCCGTTGACCGCCAATGACGCCTTAAGGCGCCAGACAATAGATTTTCTATTGTGTCTGGATTCGCGGCATTCAATGTGTTAACACGCACCACACCGCATTGCGCCTGCATATTGAGTTAACGCTCAATATTTCTATAGAAATTATGTGTTAGTTGCACTGCAAGACGTACTTAATAGGCTGGTTGATTAATACGAGTAAAAAACCATTCGTAAAAGCTCGTCAAACGACTTCAATCCTTTGCAGTTGCTGGACATAGGTAACCCCCATTGATGATCGGTTATTGGAAAATAGTAATATTGACTGGACCTGTGTAAGGATTTAGCCATAATCTCCATGCTTCGCAGGCGAGGTGGAAAATAGCAGCAGACGATTTCTATATAACACTATATAACGTATTTAGGGGTCACTGCGTTAAATAAAATTATCTTATAATATTCCATAGTGACACGCATTACCTATAAAGCAATAGAAAACCCATGAAAAGGTGTGCTCTTGTCGGTGAAGTGATGTCCATTCTTAAACTGTTTATACGACATGACATCGTCTTGATGGTTGGCGTTCGACTGTAGTTCGATTTATGCGCAATTTTATTAAACGTACTTCGCTAATATGGAACGACTTACCAGCAGCGGTATTTCCTGACAAATATGACATAGGAACCTTCAAGAAAAGAGCGTATTCCTTCCTTAAAGGCAAGCAACGCACCGGTGGCGCTTCTGGTGCCACCGTTGTTCATGGGCGGAGTTGAACACATTCCATCAGGTGTCTCTCTTGCTCGTTTGCCCCCTATAACATAAAAAAAATACGTTGACAAACATTTAACAGTAACTTTTAACAATGGTTCATCATAAGATTCAATGTTTATGTCATCTGTTAAAGATCAAAACAATTCAACTGAAGTAATTATCCGTCGGTTAGTTTCAATGACAATACATCATCTGTTACCACTCAAGTATGAGTCATTGTGTTATAAATCAATTATAAACTGAATGCTAATCTGGATTGCACAATAAGTTTTTTTTGGATGAAATTTTCACTTTTGGCAGCAAACGGTGCTCACAGGAACCGTATCACCTACTGGATTTTGATAGGTTAAAAGAGATTGGTGACATCAATAATTATGCCGTCACTACAGGATTAGGCTTATATTAATTTTATAGACCGCAGTATATATGCCTACTAAAAGAGCATGGCAACCTCATGCTTCGATAATGACTATTCATATCAGATAATGCATTTTATGCATATTTGAATCCCTATTCAATAATTATGAGTACGTGACCCTTCACGTACTCATAATTATTATGTGAATTATTAAATACTAATGTAATGGTAATTAATTTAAACAGGTTTATCCATCCCACATGAACAAAAAATATCAAAAAACAAAAATATCTAAATTTTTTGAGAGAGCGCCAGCGAACCGTTGCGTCGAGCTGCTTCTTTAAGATGATACATATATATCCTAGTTCACAGGATGATGATATCCTAAAAATATTTTATTAAACGATTTTGTTTAAGAAGAATCAATACGAGTAGGTCCCGTATATATAATCTAAGATATTTATGCGAACGGACTCGAACATTTATTTAAAATCATTTATTACGGAATTTTACATTGTAATTTCAACCACAAATGCAATATCACTAGGCCTTACGGAAGCTCGTATTTTTACTGTTACCATAATTACCAGGCCTCCATTCGCCTTTTTCGTGCAATCAATTATAAAACAAGTGGTCCGAGACTGATTACTGTTCTCTGGCCTTATTATAAATTGACTATCTTATAAATCTTAATAACAGAAACCTCGTGGCAAATTGTCGCTTTTCCCGATCACTGCATATTTATTGGCCGTAAATGGCGCGGGTCGGTTTGGTCGCGCCTTTTCTGGCGCAGTCTCTCGCTCGACCATTAATGTGTCCTCAATATTGGACCTGCAATTCGACCAATTTCTCCTAAAGACTTCAATTGGCACAGGGGTATCGAATGTTGTAAAAAGAATATAGAACATTTATGTATGTCAAATGAAGCTACCGCATTATAATATATGCCTAGCCTTGATGGATTTTTTGTGTTAACACGATTCTCTTCTCTCGTTTCTTTTTGTGTAACCGAGTTAATCATGACAGGGATGCATGTTTTTAGGTGATAGTTTAGTCTTATATTTCTTATATAAACATTTTGTACTCTCTTAAACTCGTTACCTGTAATGTGTTCTTACGCAAATAAAAAAAAAAAAAAAAAAAAAAAAAAAAAAACATCTCTCTTCTTTCAACCTATTGCAGTCCACTGCTGACATAGGTCTCCCCCATTTTGCGCCAGACATTTGTGAAAACATATTTATGTCTTCAATTATTATACTTTGTGTTGTAGTTTAGGTAAAGTATAACTAATATTGCAACACACGCCCTGCCTGTATTACATTATGATATAGTCTTTAAAATTTATTATACATTGATTTTCTTGCCATTGCTGCATATTATTAATCTTATACTAATATATAAAGCTGAAGAGTTCGTTTGTTTGTTTGAACGCGCTAATCTCAGGAACTACTGGTTCGATTTGAATAATTCTTCAGTGTTATATAGCTTATTTATCGAGGAAGGCTATAGGCTATATATCATCACGCTACGAGCAATAGAAGCGGAGCAGTAATGAAAAATGTTTCAAAATCGGGGGTATTTTTTCATACTTGGAGCTTCCGCTGCGTACGCTGCGTAAACGGTTAAAGTTACACAAAAGTCATGTAAAGTATGTTCTCCTTTTAAAGGTCTACAAAAAAGTCCGCGACAGCATATGTCTATCTTTTAAGGCTTAGCTCACTATAACATATTTTTGCTAATAAAAAATTCTGAAATTGACCCCGAAACCTTTAAAGTTGGAGGCAGGGGAAATCCTATGTATAGTGATAAATGAAAGTACCCGTTATCCCGAATTTAATGCGAGCGAAGCCGTGGCAAAAGCTAGTACATAATAAAGGTTGAGTGAGATATAGGCGCTTCACATGAATTATTACGAGTAAACTTATTGACTTATTGTTTTATGGAAATTGTTTTACATAGTTTAATATATCATTTGGTACCTTCCTATACATGTGAATATATAATAATAGAAGTATTTACGTTACAGTACAGCTATAACAACTATTAGTATTGAGTAAGGAACCATATTATAGTTCTAAATGATTATGTATGTCGTATGTTATTTAATACCGACGAATTTTGATCGCCCTTCAGCTCTGGCCCAATGTCGCGTGCTCGGTTATGCCAACGTAATAAATAACGAATAAAAATGTTACAAATTCCATGATGAAACATTTTGTATGTGTTTATCGCCGGCCAGTGTTGCCAAGTGCAGTTCGCTGAACAAAAGTTATTTTGCGTAACGGCGACAACAACGATTAGTCGCGCGGAGACAACACTTATCTCTGGGACTTGATTTATTCATTTATCGATTAGTTTCTATCGTGTGTTATGATAACATTGTAATGTATCCAAAATGTAATATTAATATTTTGAACATTATATTTTTGGACACACTACAATGTTATCAAACACACGATAGAAAACAGTTATAAACAAGCAGTGCGACCTGCCCTTACAAGGTGCAGTGTTGTCGTTTAACAGTTGTAATTACACGTAGCATATTCGTAATTATAATTTTTAATATCTTTATAAAAATAAACCTATGTTAAAATATTTAAGTATAAACATTCGTTGAAGGTATGTTCTCCTTATTTCTATTGTATCGGTAATGCTTTGTCATAGTCGTATAGATTTTGCATTTTTATCACAAATGCAACAAGTGTGTATTGCATAATTAGCCTTTGATATGATAGGTGTCAATACAACACATACAGATTGTCTTCCTCAGTTATGTACGGTCGAAATAATTACTGGTATGTCACAGTCTTAGGTTTCTACTACAAGCAGAAACATCATCGAGTAACCAACATATTAGTGGAAGCCCAATAAAGCTGCAGCGTGCGGTGTCGTGCGATGTGTGAACGTTGGTTTGGTACAGTTATTGCATTTGTCTTTATTAATGTCGTGTCCTCGGCTAGAGGTTCCGCAGCACCCGGACTGCACGTAAACAGGGCCGCAATCCCACAGTAACTTAGTGACATTACGACACTTACAACACTTTACAATACAACTGATTTTTATGCTATAAGTGGATGGGATGGTCAGTGCGCTCACCTGGTGGTAGTGATACGGCTGACCATAACAGAAATAATGTTGAAGGAAAATAACAATAGAAAATCACAATTTTTCCGTCAACACTGACCAGCGCCCGTCACCTGAGACAGATGTAAGTTCTCTTAGGTAAGTACACTAGTTACAGTGTCCTCATTCCGATACAGAAGTGCAAAACACTCGTGTTTCACGGTACGATATCTGGCACTGCGATGGTACCTCCGTCTAGGTAGACGACTCAGTACCGAGTCTACCGCCTAGTAAACTGTTGGTATTCCGGTAAAACTTTAATGTTTATGGTTTCAAATGGTACTTGTGTATTAAAATGAATTATCTTATGATAAACACAACGAATGAGTGCAAAATTTTACTATTGAGACACAATAACGAGCTTATAAGCGCATTAAAAAATTATCGGAATTGGAGCCCAGGTGTATAATAAGTGTCCTTACTTCTTCATATACATGGCTTGAGTTCCATGGTTAAAGGTAGCAAATACAGCTTTGACACGATAATAATGTTTGTTTGTAGGGTTCTACATTAAATCATCTTCTCAAACCTTTATACATGGAATTAACCACGGACAAGGATTGTTCCCATCAACGTTTTGGAAATTCGGAACATTCCAATTATTTAAGAAACTTGCCCACTCTGGTGCCGCGTATGTGAAACACTTTTATCATAGGTAATATAAGTATAACTTAATAAATAAATAAATATCCACTGACATTCACACAGCGCCATCTAGCCCCAAGTTAAGCCTGTATTATAGGTACTAAACAACGGATAAACATACTTGTATACCTTTTTTTGTAAATACATACATATTTTACATAGAAAACACCCAGACCATTACAAACAGACATGTTCATGCACATAAATATGCACACAAATGTTTGTACTACCCGGGGATCGAACCATGGTGTAGCAGCCGACGTCTCAAACCGCTACACCAAATGGGTCGCCGAAATGCGCCGGCAGTACGGTAAAATCCTGCTTAAAAGTACAATATAGCCAGTTATTATTACTTGTTCATTGAGCAGTACCGGCGGCGGGGGTGTCACAGAACATAATGTTTTATGAGCGCCAGTCCCAGGCACGTTCACCACATTTCAGTGCTGTAACGACATCTTAATTACATGCCTGACTCTGTTACAGCTTAGCTAGGATAACGTCGCTCTCACCTTCCGCGAGCATCGTGAAGGTACACTTAGGGAAATCGTTTTATTGAGCCTGGAAGTATTTGGTATGCAATGGTGGTTAATAGGCAAGATTATAGGGTTCGAGGTTTTGAATCCTATTTTATCATTCACAATATGTATTTATGTTTGTAATTGTACTGTGACTTCAACATTCAAAGTAAACGTTGAACCAAATGATTTGCTGTGTTTTGATGTATGTAGCATTTGCTGTGCCCGCGACTTTGCCCGCTTGGATTTAAGCCAAGGTTCTCAGCATTATATTATCACTAGCCCTTTAAAGACCGGTCAGAATCGGTCCAGCTATTCTAGAAATTAGCCGGAACAACAAAACCGTATACAAATAAAAATTTTAGAGAAGTAATATATTTAATATTACAAAGAGAATACACTTTTTTTTAAAGATTATATGTTAAAAAGGCAAGAACTAATTCAGTTTAGACCTTACACACCAACAAGGAAGCGCTTGATTCAAAATAGGTGTATAGATTTGTTATGGTTGGAAATAGAGTCGTCCCGCGTGGAATGTGTCCATTCGGTGCGTCGTCCGTGCTGACGGCGACCTTGGGGCGGCGCGCCGTCTCCGCCCGCCCAACGACACTGCACATCACACAATCATTTTTTTTTGAGTGGACTTTTCCCTGTTGACCGCATATGGCTTGCGGGTTGTGGTGACCGCAGGTAGCTAACAGCTTAAAAGGTTTATGCAACGAACCTAAGGGCTTCCTAAGGGGGACTCTAACCTCGGTTTAGGGCATGCCTATTGCCTTAGTCGTCGACGCGGGTTCAGTGCGGATTGGACGAATTCACGCGTAACCTTTGAATCTCTTCGCAGGCTTGTTTCATTACGATGTTTTCTTTTACCGAAAGAGCGTCGGATAATCGTACATATCATTTCGAAGATTTGAAGATACATTGATACGTGGTGGGATTTGAACCTGCACCCACAAGATCGGAACAGTCATAAATGAGCCATCGACGCTCTAGGCGAGACTAGACAACTTACAATATGTTTGGGGAAAATAGCGAACCGGTACGTGCCGGTGACGCGAATGGAGACTGGTCAAAACTAAAGGGATTCGCAATGAAGGCCTCCACCGGCGAGGACTGAAGGAAATCACTACCGAAAATTATTTATTTAACTTACAAGTTCATAGGTTCATTTGCATGAAATACAGCTGTGATTAAGAACATTATTTTTGTTCAAAATCCTATGAATATGTTTTTTCCACTTCAATGTTTATCTTGCATCAAATCAGAAATAGTATGTGTGCTATATAAATAGTATAAGTCATATATCAACGTTTACGTTTGCCTTGGTGTGGTTCTAGTTCTAGTGTTTATCGACCTCGGTAGCGCTATAAGAAATAACTCATTTCTATACGCATTTCTTAGTCGGGTCAATCGATAACTCTCAAATCTACGAAGTCAAACATACATCCATATATTCAATTTGAAATTTATGAACGTCTTTGATGTCTACATTCAAAGTGGAAGTTTGTCCTAGATTTACTGAAATGTAGGTTGACCAAGGAATCATAATATTGTAGGTATTAGGTGTTTCTCGTGGCGTACTTAGTGTTGTTAGTTAGTTAAAAAGGGCTAGATGGAGCTTTAATAACCAACAAAAGATTTTTCTTTATCAATCATAGAGCGTAGAAAAAAAACAGCTTCATGACCGATGAAATAGCAAAAAAGTACTTGTTTGTAATCAAGCCAGTGAAATAGTGCTAGATTGCCCTTATCGGGCTCAATAGTAAAAAAATGAGTTCTCCTATACTAAAAAGTGCTAGATCTAGCTCCAAAAGGGCTAATGTGGCAACCACAGATTTATACACTAAAGGCTGGCAACACTGGGCGTACTAGCAGAAATAATTCCTTTCAATCCACTTTCCCTACTGTAATAGACACAACTGAATTTTTAAGAACCTTGGATATTGGACATGAAGTCAGTCAATGTTAGTACTTAGAGTATTGTATGTAAATACCGAGTGCCTTTGAACTGTAAGTGTTGGTCATACGAGAACACTGTCAGGTGTGTAAAGGACACTATTTTTATCGGTGTCACGCGAAGATCGTCGGTTGCGGTTAAATTTAACCGCAATTCGGATGAGTGATGCGTCTCAGTTTGTGCTTATTTTGTTGTGGGACTGGAATAGCATTCAGTGAGTATGCGACACCGGCGCGTCGTCTGCCGCGCCGTCTGACACTATTGACACTTAGCTATTAGCTAACTGACAATTCAGATGTTAATTTAAATATTTATCGTAATGTTGTCTCCTTAATAATACAACTGGGGATGTAGGACAGGAAGGTAGATTAAGAATTATCTATACTAATATTATAAAGATGAAGAGTTTGTTTGTTTTAACGCGCTAATCTCTGAACTACTGGTCCTATTTGTAAAATGCTTTCTGTGTTAGATAGCTTATTTATCGAGGAAAGCTATAGGATTTATATCATAATGCTACGATCAAAAGAAGTGGAGCAGCAATGAAGAATGTTTCAAAATCGAGGGATTTTTTCATACTTCCGTTGCGTGCGCTTCGTCAACGGTTAAAGTTTCGTTAAAGTTTTGTATGAGATGAGATGAGATGAGCGGATGAAGTCGCGCGCAAAAGCTAGCCTTTTATAAAACCTCATTAACTTGCCGTACAAATCGCAAAAGAGGGTCTTGGCAACACGCTCTAAACCAACGCGACAGGCGACGGTACGAAACCTCTCCATGGTGAAGGTCATTGGGGGAGTCCTTCTCCAGAGCACATTATAGATGAAGTCGTATAAATATAACTATTAAAACCCATGCCAAAGTTTTACTAATTACATTAAAACCCGACACAATTGTTAACAGAACGACCGACAGGAATCTGGACACAATGGAAACCTATTGTTTATGACGAAGTAAGGCATCTTTAGTGGTCATAGGGCTTAATAATTTTGACTTGAATCACGTGCAGATTGCGTGTTTTATTCTAACTTGAGTGAATACAAAACAGTATTAGTGGCACAATGTTATCTGTATTAGTGTAAAGCTTAGAGCCAAGTTAAGTGGTCGCATAATAAATACCACGAATAACATCAATACCTTATTGTGAAACGTTTTTCTGAAGTCACTTCTAAATGACACTATTGTTATGGTGAAATATAATACATTTTATAATCGTTAAACTTCGAGAACTCCATTAGTACTAGTTTGAAAGAAATCTGTGCGATAATATAGTTAAGTTACTTCGAGGTATCGTGTTAATCTTTCTGCGTTTTGTAGGACATGCCGTGTGCTGAATGGAATAGAGTAATGGACTAAGCGGGGCCGCGTTTCGTGGAAGTGCGGCTTCGGCGAACACTTGCACCGGGCGACCACTGCAACATGCCGTTTGCTCACGTCAAATAGCACTTTCGACAGATTTTCCGTTCTACAACTGTAAATAATGTGACACACGTGTCTTGCATGTACTTGTTGATTATTATACGAAATATTTTTGTCTCCAGTTAGAACACAAATTCAAAATAACGATTTACGGACGAATAAAACGATCCATGAGGGTTGTTTTTGTGTGTGTAAAATTACATAACCTTTATGACAATACTTTATGGTCATCAGCCTAATTCCCTATCAACATAGATTAAATTAAATTAATCTTTAAATTAAATTAAAATAATTAAATCTGACCCCGAATTTGTATGGGTGCAGTAGTAGTAATTTGTAAACATACACAACACAACAAAAAAACTGTATGAATAACTGTATGTTATCTACTCTGAAAAAATACAATCAAAAATATCTTTTGATATATTTTTATATAATATATTTATGCAAACAAAAATCGCATCACGCCTAGGCCAAAAGAATCCTAAAAATAAATGTTTAATCTATCGTAATAAAATATTATACTCGTTTCATCTGCGCGTCTTTGAGGCCGTAGTATCGCTACATTTAGTAGCGATACTACGGCCTCAAAGAAAATCGGCGTGAATTAATGCGTTGCGTTTTGTTTCTTGCCGTAGGACAACAACACCTCATCCCATAACACTTCCCTCTACCTTTTTAAATGTTGATTTTGGAGTTGTGAGTGTCCATGAGTAACGCTATCACTTAACATCGGGTGATACGTTACCTGTTTGCCTGACTATGAATTAAAAATAAAGTCCTGAACTACTCGTACACAGCCACTGCCTAGCTTAGGTTGTAATATACAGTTATGGTGTGTTGTGAGAACATAAAGCGTAGTCAATGGTTGTGGTGGTGACAGAGGTGTAGAGGGCGAGCGGGCGGCGGGTACGGGCCGTGCGACTGCAACGGATGTATGACTTTTACTTACTCTACGTTTAACTGTGTATCATATGAGTGTGATAATCTATTAAAGCCGTACTTACTTATTAGCAGCTACTTAAAACTGTGGAAACTTAGCGTAAAATCATCCTCAGCTGCGTGATGTCAATATACGTCCCCACCGAGGGGCATGAGCCTACCCGTACGCGGATGTTTAGGCCTTAGTCGCCCACACGGGCTCAGTATTTTTGGCTGACTTGACGCACAAAACCGAATCTCAATGCAGGCGTGCGCAGGCTTCCTCACGATGTTTGCCTTTACCGTTAGAGCGTCGGCAAAACGTACATATAATTTCGAAAATTCGAAAATTCACTGTAACGTGGCGGGATTTGAACCTGCACCCTCCAGATCGGAAGGCAACAGTCCACACCAATGAGCCACCGACGCTCTAGCGTGATAGAAAAGACTTTATTGGACCAGATGAGGGTACTCTTAATACATCGCCAAAGCTGATAAAAGATGGTTTGCTAGGGCTAATGACATTACTGCCTTTTTGATATAGTTCGGCCTACTCTCAATTCAGCTTGCTGATCCAATACGTAAGTGAAGTGATGTTTTTTGGAAGTTTGTGGAAGCCGAAGCAGTATTGGTCGTTGGGAATCGCAGCGTGAGACGTCCAGCTGCACCTTAATAGCAATTTGAGAAATCCGAGGATGTTGTCCAGGATCGGAATGATTTTCGCTCTTTATGGAAGGTTCATAAAATAAATGATAAGTAGGCCGATTTCTTGACTGATGATTGAATTCGTTGCAAAAATAGTCTTCTGTATAAATTGTCACAACTATTTCTCATATTCATAATGCCCCGGCTTACTTTAAGGTAAATGTAATAGGCGTCGCGGAGTACAGTTTATGTAAACATGATATTGTTTATTAGCACTCAACTGCGGTGGAATGGTGGCGACATTGAAGAAGAACTCCTTACCGAGGACAAAGGACGGGTGCGCATTGTCCGTCTCTCGCTAATTGCATTTATTGTTGCTATTAAGACTTACCCGGTTATATTAGTGATAGCTATCTATTGACTAGTTAATGAAAAGGCCTCAGTCATAATTATATAGGTTTGTTTTGATTATATCACTGCGTGCCAACATGAATTTCACCAACGAGCATACCTACTCGTAAATATATAGTAAAGCCACAAGAACTGGCCTAATAAAGAAATCGTGTATATGTGTTTACTATTTCGCGTTTTTGGATCGTAGTTATCGTAGTATTTAGAATAAATGAAGAGCATATAGTTATAATCGGTTGCGTTGTTTAAACTGATAAAGATTTACGGGTACACCCTTTACGGGTAGGCTCGTGGCCCTCGGTGGGGATATAATATGAGCTGATGATGATAATCACTCGATTTGCCTTTGATAGCCTTGCATGATATTGCGATAGCAAATACGTATATTTTGGTCACTATTTGGTTAATCAT
>PQWD01002536.1:0-29796 GCA_019425675.1 Leucinodes orbonalis | reverse complement strand
TTTATTGCGGCTTACGCAGAGACATAGCGCTGCATTTTGTTGATGTGGTCTTTGTGGGCACTCAGAGTTAACTGGCTTGCCGGCGCTCACGCAAGCCTTTATAAGTTTAAGTCGGACGCACACACGCCGTAACGGTTGTCGCTGCGGAAAGCTATCATCTCATTGAATAGACATTAAAATTGGCAATTCGCCGCAAGAAAAAAATAAACATCTTTAAGCAAAGTCCTTAAAAAGTAACCATATATAGAAATGTAGGTTATGTTACCGACTTACCGATGAAATAGATTTTATTAAAAGCTTGTTTCAAATGCAGTTTTCGATATGCATGGTTTTGTAATTATGTGAATCATTGTTAAATTTAAAATACCTAAAATGAGATTCGTACTCTTCTTATGTTATCATGTGATTACATCCAGATATTTATTATTCTTCTTAACAAGTAGAGAATGGTTTAGGAAGATGTAGGCGACGCGACCACCATCCGCTGCCTATAAGGACGCGTCCTTAGGGGCCTCGCATGAACACACTTGGGATGAATGATTTAAAAACACTGAACACCGGTAGCAAAGCCTCTCATTTACCTGTTACTTCAAATAAAGTTATTTTAAATTATTACCACCCTACTAATGAACAAGGACACCACTTGTCCAATTTTATTTTCCAAAAATATTGGTTAATTTGGAAAATACGCAACGTAGATGGTTAGTTCATTTCACTACACAAGATAAAGGATTTTGTTTCTGTTCTATTCCCACAAAAAGCTATTGATGTGCGGTGACGGTATATAAGATTCGAAAACATTTACCACCCCTTTTCTTCCTGAGGGTGGCGTAGGAGGCGTTCAAGGGAAACACAATATGGTAGGCAGCAGCACCATCTTATTATTGAGTACCAAAACACCGTCTTTTTCTCCCTCCTCCTAGGGACGGCACTAAGTCGAAGTTCAAGTCCCAGTAGGCGCCCTTGGTGGCCGTTTTTAATCCAACTTAGATAAGTCGCCGTAAGCGGTTTCGTGCCGCGACTGGAGCCAATCATCGTCTGAGCTAGTCTTGCCATTTTCTCGTACATCCGGTGACGTCGTTAAGTCATCTGCGGCCAACAACAAAATCAATTAAAAAAAAATAAAGGGCCTCAAGATCTCAGCGGCCACACTATACTATGCCATGGCAGCGCAGAGGTCGCGTTAAACAGATGTACCATTTTTGTGTTTCTTACAGAGTTTACGATTATGAATGTGAACATTTATGAAACCAAAAGGTTTGTTTTTATATTTGCAAGAATTTAACTGGATCTTAGTATAGGTATTTCTTAGGTAAAAATACTACTAAAAGGGCTACGTAAAATCATTTTGCCCGCGTCCTGCTACGCCCACTGCAGGTACTCGTACTCACAAAAACAAAGAGAGAGTACATAATTTATAATCTGACTACATAATTAAAGTCAGATTATAAAATAATAAGTTTTGTTGACCTTAGTACTATAGAGTTAAGTAATATTCATATGAAATACAAACTTATTCCCTGAGCTCATTAGAAACATCACGGGAATAAGTTTAAGTCGACGTAGGTACTTAACTTTAACAATTTAACCCTAAATAAATATTAAAACCGTTAGGTAATTTGAAATATGAAAAAAACTAACAAATGGAAAAGTAGAGGTAGGTTATCATAACATGTTGTTAATAATGAACATAGTTTATTTTTACTGCTGATTTTCTTAAGAGTAAATATTACCAATTGTCTACTATTAGCTGTCATCATTATTTTTTACTGCACGAACTACCTCGGTGATCTCATGGTCTAAACATCGAGTCAAGAACGCTGCTTGACTCAGGGTATCATGTTTTCGAATCCCTTAGTGAACAAAATTTGAGTTATATTTTCCCAAGTATGTTTCCAAAAGAAAGAGAATTCCGGACTTAAAAGAGCTTCGATACAATAGATATCAACGAGATCGATGTTTCATAATTTGATATTATTTAATTTACGTTATAAAATTATAGGTAAGTTTGGATAACAATTTTGTGACCAATATGGCGTAAGTTTTGGTGGGGGCCACGCTGTACCATCTTCTTCCTTTTAACAGTATTTAAAGTTTCAGCTCGAACTTTTACTAATCCGGTTAATTACGATCGACTTAATCCTTTGAATTTCATTAAAATCCAAGGAGGGGGATCCCCTCATTGCATTTTTTCTAGTAGTATTATTTTTATTTAAGTGCATTCTTTTTCCGTAATGGCTGAGACACCGAGGGGGGGATGGTACCCAGGAAGGGTTCCATCCCCCCCTCGGGCAATTTAGCGTTTGTGTACATGAACATGACTGTTTGTATTTACAAAAAAAAATGTTTCTGATGTTTAGTACCTATAGGTAATACTGTGAATATTTATCCAATTATATTGATTACCTGTGATAGTTTTGATTTATACGTACTTACAACATCTACAAATATGAGGAATAAGTTATATACAACTCACCAATATTTTAACCCGGGAACATACTTTATTGACAGCTATTCATGTATAATAATATCTGGATGTAATGACTACATTTATTACCCATGCCTATAAAATTAAATAGAAACGTTTAGAATAAAAATGAGTTAATTACGAAACTAACAATATAATTGATGATGATGAACAATATATTATGTAATTTATTTATACCTCTGCCTGTGTAAATCATTGCGATTTATTATCACTGTTATGTATATAATTTAGCATAAGGTATTGTTAACTAGATTTTAAGACGTCATTATCATTGCCATGCCCAAGTTAAAAGGTAATCAATGATGATCTGATAGTCAATATGAGAACGACGACTGGCAAAAGGTCGCTGTAGGAGGATGGATGAGAATAGCGAAGGACCGGGATATCTGGTGCAAAATGGGGGAAACCTATGTTCAACAGTGGACTGCGATTGGTTGACAAGAGAGGGATTTTGGTGGGAGGGTTTGTTAATAAAAAATGCTTGTCTTTGAAAAAGTAAGTCATAAAATATATAGGTAATCATAACAGTTTAGTTAACAAAAGTAACCGTAAAAGATTTATTGAATTTGTAATTTGTTGTTAACTAATAAGTAAAAAGAAGTACTCCTATATACCTGTGCATGTTTTCTTGATCTAAGTAAAGCTTTTAATCTTGTCTGTTAGATGCTCAGGTAAAACAGCGAGACCATGACCATGTGTGCATACCACTTGAAATTATAAATATTTTTTATCTCACTGGCATAATAATAAAAAAAAACGTTGATTAGTGATATACCTTGTCAGACCTTGGAATGTCGGTGTAAGACAAGGTGGATTGACCTCTTCTGTTCTTTAATGAAATTATAGGTATGTGGACCAATTCATCGCTGGTCTGAGTAGCGCACATTAAGGCTGTCATATTGATGTATGTGTTATTATTACTATTTACTATGCTGATGACATGGTCTTGCTCAGCCCATCGTTGGGTGGTCTTTAAAAACTTTTGCAGCAGTGTGAGGCTTATGTACTTGAGCATAGTCCGAGTACAATGAGAAAAGTGTGCGTTTATGATCTTTAGGGATATTAAAATGTTTGAAAATGTACACCCGTTACTTTTGAACGGAGTTCCATTGGGGCTTAAATGTCTTGGACACGTTGTGACTGAGACGATAATAATCTTGATATTGAAAGGGAGCGAAGGGCCCTGTCGATTCGTGATAACATGTTGAGACGTAGGTTTTCACGCTGTACAACAGCGGTAACCTTTTTAAAGGCTTACTGCCAGCACTTTTATGGCGGTGTATTATGTTATGGTGCTATATTCACCAGGGTGCCTACAACACTGTGAGTGTTATTTAATATAATAATATTTTCAGGGCACTGCTAGCATCTGGCATATTAGAACTGATGACTTCTACTTGCTAATTATTATAATTATTTTTCATGAAGAACGGTAATTATGAATTTAAATAGTACCTTTAAGACACGTTTATGAGCCTTGTGCACACATCTAACAACTAACAAGTGAGAAGTCCTATCGAAAAATATTAATGTCTTATTTATTAAAACTTATATGCTTAGTTTTGAAAGGTAGATTAATAAAATAAAGAATATTCTTACAAAATTTATTTTGAAATAAAAATAACATCAAGCCTTTAAAATTGACATACCTCACAGAAATCATATAATAATTTATGAGCACAATTTTACATTAGGAAGAATAATTTCATCGTGTACCATCTCATACGATCGTAACAATAAACATGGATTGAATCTCATGATGTATAATCACTTACAATCTTATCCCCATTCAAACCAAAGGAAATTTCAATTAATGTATAATAAAATTTAAGAGCACCAAAAGATTGTCAGTTAAGAAAATAATTAAACAGATAAAATTATAGACATTTTAATGTAATAAAAATACAGCAATAATATAAAAATAAAATTATAATAATTTATTTCTTTAATCTGTACTGGAATTCATCATTAAGAAAAAAATATATAATAGAAATGCAAAATAAAAATGGAATTCTCATCATTTAATGTGTATGAAAACACAGTACTTCATAATTCTTACTCAATATATTCATATAAACAACATTTTAACCCTAGACTTTTATTTTTACACTTTAGGAGATATTTTTACAACCCTGTATCCACTATACTTTTAATGACAATAGTAAGTTACGCAGTCTAAATGAATGTTGGTTTTAAAAGATATCAATACCACAATCATCTATTTTACAAATATTTTAAGCTATCATAAACATTGTCGATAACATTGTCATGTACACAGAGATATTTGAACCTATGAATTAACATCCATACAGGACGAACACCGAAAACGTTAACTATAAATGCTGTCAGACAGTCAGTGTATCAATCGAGTACATTTGTGCTAATAAGTGAACAGTGAAGTAAACGAAGACTCAAGGAAGAATAATAGAGTTTAGTGGAAAGACTCAGTACTATGGAGACGTGAAGCGAACGCTCACTTGGCGCGAGCTGCGGCCGCCTGCCGTTGCCGCAGGGTCTTGTTTGTGTTCTGGTCCACCTCGGGCAGGTCAGAATCGTCGACGGGGGCTTTCTTAACTGTATGAGAAGAAGTTACTTTGTCATATAAATTTACAAACCAATGAGGCAATTAAAAATATTTTTTTTTGGTGCGACATGTATGAGGTACTGATAGTTTTTTTTTAATTTTAATATTTTAAATATTAAAATTAAATTTAATTTAAAATTAAGAGAACACTATTCACCTTTTCTTTCTTGGTTTCTCCTTTTTCTCTTTCTTGGGCCTGCTCTGTGCCAGCTGACGCAATTCCTGCCTCTTCTTGATTGTCTCAGAGATGAAGTTGTACATCAAGTACACCTAAGATGAAACAACATTAATTTAAATGTAAGCGGTAACAAAGTATGGATTTAATAACATAACATTGACAAATGTTAAAACAATTTAAATGTATTTAATAAACATTTTGTATCCACAGTGAATTTTTCTCAATAAAAATTAATAAATAATATGTAAATTTACAAATAAAAAGTTGAATAAAAATTGATTTTACTTCAGTACACTTCAAGTAGTTCATACTAGTTCTAGTACATTATAATTGATGTATTTAGATTATCAGTATAATATCTATTGAAATAAAATTCTAAGCTTCTTTACTATAAGGAAGTTCTTTGTTGTTTTGTAATGCCGTAATGAGAAGATTGTGAAAAAAATTAACTGTATCTTATACAAAATTGTGTACGCGTCCCTTACTTGGAAAGAGACGAGTAATGAGAGGCACCAACGCGCAGCAACATCGGCGCGGCGCCAGCGAGGCCGAAGTAGAACGTGAGTACACCCAGCACCAGCGAACACGTCGCACGCTCACGAACACAGACCCGTTCAGAGGCCCATCACTGTATGAAACAAGTTATTAAATACTCATCTATGGTAGTAGGTTTCCACACTTAGTCCGTGCAGTGACCTTTTCCGTGAGCCATGGAGGCCTTCTGGTCACTCCAGCCAGCCCACCTCCCTCCAAAGCAGATTAGTCTTCCCAGTCTCCTCAGGGCATCCGCGACTGTCCAATACTCATTGTATCTTATAATATTTCCTTTGAATAAACTCTATACTCAATTCAGATGCCGAATTTGAGGTCAAATGGGTTCTATCAGGTGAGATGGCAGTCAAATGTCTGTCTATAGATAATAAAAAAACCCGGGTGAATAACCTCAGGCAAATAAAGTTTATGGCACCAAAAAAAGTAATATTTGATGAAATTTTCTAATTTCTCTAAAAACAAATTCACTTACATTTGTCTAAGAAGTCTTCCCGCTCCCCTCTGAGGATGGAGTTTAGGCGATAGCTGTGAGCGACAAACTCAGCCAGAGAATGGAGAACCATGAGCTTACTCCAACACGCTGAAACCTGTAGGTAAGTATTATATGACATATTTTTTTAAATTATATCATTATACATGTTAGTATCATAAATTTTAAATTGATCATCATTTTGTTTAACTACCATGTGGTGTAATTGGTTAGATGTCTGCTCTCACACCAAGAGTTCAGAGTTCGATCCCCGGCAGTACAAACATTTGTGTATATAAACATGTCTGTTGTAATGGTCTGGTGTTTTCTGAGTAAAATATGTATGTTTTTGAGAAAAAAATATAGTGAATTTGAATCATTGGTCCATTCAACCTGTTATTGTGTACTCTATTATGGAATATTTTATAGGAACCTAATACCATATGGATTGATCTTAAAAGTAATAAAAAATAAATGATAAAGAAATAAAAGCATTGCATTCAGTAATTCGATAATAGGGAACATGCAAATGTAATATCAATGAATATTTTGTTATTAAAATGTTAAAATAACATAAAAGAAGGGACACCGTAAGGTTTATATTTTAATTTACGCTGTTTTTTTTAAAAATTATGAATTGAAATTACTTGAAACGGAACGTAAATTTAAACACCAATCACTGTCATTTACGTCATCTATGTATGACATATTATTTTGACGTTAAAGGTTTAGTAAAAAGTGAACATTAATACGACAAAATCGGCATTTTTCGAATAAAAAAGAAATTTAGGACTGTAAAAGCAGTCTCCAGGAAACTACCAAGTTAATGTTGACATGGTTAATTTATTTTGTCGGAAGTGATTTTACAAACCGCAATAAGCCTGATGCGAAATATGGACTTTTTACGGTACTTTATTGAAGTATCAAAGCATAATGTCGACTGATAATCTAGAAATGATTGTTTTTCATCACCAAACATGAAAATTAAAGTAGTGAGCAAAAAGAAAAGGTTATATTTTAACTCATCACAGTGTGAGCAGAAACTGCTTGGAAAACACTGCCTTGAGGATTTCCACATGGAACTGCCCTGTGCAGTCCTCATCCATGGCACTTACACTACACTCTAAAGATGAAGCAGGAACAAAGAAGAAATAATAATAATTTCCTTTGTTTTAAAAAATCAAATGTATATCATAATTGTGTAAGTTTGTATGTTTTTGTGACTATAATTAATAATAAAGCAATATTAAACTTGGTGTATTTTCAATGCTTATAAGATTGTTTTTTATTATTGCTGATTCAGGTGTCAAATGCATTATTCTGTTTTAGCATTCAAAAATAAGGGGTATGAGCATCTCTATTCACAAAGTTTTAAAACTTTTTAACATGATTCCTTATCTTTACAATAAAAAGTTATAGACAACTTTGTTATTGTATTTGTATTAGGTAGGTAAATATGTTTGTTTTTCATACAAGACGATGAAGAATAATAAGTACTATATAACAAGTATTCTAACATCATAGTCCTCTTCACTTCATCGAAAAATAGTTTGAGGAATAATTCATTCATCTTCACAGCTCGAAATCTCTTTGGTCCTGGTTTTGTGTCAGTCAAAAACAATATGATTGTTATTACGTGAACACATTGGCACAAAGTATGGTCAATGCGGCTTTTTTTCCGGAGTATCAATTCATTAAATCCATACATTATCAGTTATTTAAAATTCTTATAAATTAGGTCTCGACAGTCGACAAAAAAATGCAAAAGTATGAAAGTCCTTGAAGAAAATGAGGTACATTCACATATCTGACGTCAAACGTCACGCCAGCCCGTTTTGGCGCGAAATTTGAAATTGTCAATTTCAAACCGCATTTTTATGCAGAAAATGAGTTTTATTATTTTTAAATATACTTGTGGTCTATTCCAAATGTAGTTCTTTAAAATAAACACAATAATAAAATTTGTGCATCTTCCCTATTCATTATAGCTCGTACTCCTTTATTAAGAGCATACGCGCCGCCCGCCCACAGCGGCCGTGCCACCCTCTACCACCCCATATATATTAAATTATTTGATTTTTGTTCCAATAGATTTGCCTCATATTTGGGCCAAATCTATTGATACTTATTTTAAAAAATTGCCAATATTCTTGATATCACCCTGTATATGAATACTTATATACATTTTAGGGCTTATCTATTGTTTAGAACCCATATTACAGGCTAAATGCTTAGATTGGGACTACATGGCGCTGTGTGAATGTCAGTGGATATTTATTATGCTTCGATAATATCTAAGCAGTGCAGCAGTGGACAATATGGCTTGTATCATATAAGTGATGATTATTTATTGAAGGACTGAAGGTTAATTGTGGCTTGTGTACCTATATTTACCATAATAGTCATGATTTATAAAAGTATTTTAGATGAAAGGATGAGAAAGGTTCTGTAATTACAGGATGTATTGATCTTAATATATCTACTTTCTACTTCTTAGCTCCAGCAATGAATTAGTGAGCCTTTTAACACAACAACACAAACTGACTATGTATAATTAAAGTTTGAGTTAACTTTAAAGATAAATTATACATGTATATATTTTAAATGTTATTTGGTATATTTATAATAAATTTAAATCAAAAGAAATGCTACCTGAATCCATATGAAAGGGCAACAAATAGCAAAAGCAGCTGTGGCATGTCTGATGCGGCTGGCCCATTCATCCTTCTTAATGCGTTGGAAGTACAGCTCAGGGATAGTGTGAACCCAATATGAGGCTTGAACAATCCACCAAAGTTTCAGCAGGAAGCTCATTGGGTGGTTAGGATAGCCTGAAATTACAGAGTACTTTCTTTATCTAACAAGGAACTTATGATCTTCAACTATTTGAGCTTGCATAATGAGGTGTTTACACTTAAGTAACTGATTCAGTTTGATTTGATTACCTTCAAATTACATAAACAACATTTGATAAGATAAATCAACAAACTCAATATAAACAGTATTATGTAAGACGATTTAGCAATATGAATAAAAACACAATACTTACCATCCCAAAGCTTTGATATGTTGACAAGAAAACCTTCACGAAGTATAGCATCACCTCCCCAGAAAAGAGTCACTAGGTGGAACACAACCAACTGACCAGACTCATTGAGAGCACTCAATCTTGACTTTGAAAGATGGAATTTCTTCGATATTTTCTAAAAGGAAAAACTTAGTAAGAAAATGTATCATAAAACTTTTGTTAAAATGTAGAATACCTACATAATGAAAATGTAAAGATACTTACATCCAAAAAGTATTCTTGCAGGATGGCATGCATAACAATACAAACTAAGGAGTAGAAGAATACAGCAACCATCCTTCCAGCCAGGTTCGTATAAGAATTGCTCTCCTTTCGGCGCTTCTCTCGTAGGCTCCACTCCACTTACATTATGGTGAAGACTGATGAATAAACTCGCAATCGGACTTGTAGACTACAATTATAAGGCATTTTTTGAATTAGTTTATGTTAAGTTAATACTAAATTATAAATTATTATACTCCAAAAACAGTATACGTGGCAAACTTCGGTAGCTTACCTGAACCATGAGTCCCACTAGAAAAACCATAACCACGCATGAAACAATATCTGCATGGTTTTGAATAACAAATTCATGACTGAAAATTGGTGGGTTCTTGTTAGATTTTCGTCCAATTGCTGGTTTAACACCCATCTTCCCCGGCAATAACCTAAACCTGGAAAAATACTATACGTTACCCACAAGAGAAAGTAAACAATTATTTAATAGAAGCTACGCTTTTATCTTTACGAAATAATACAGAAATTAGATATTTCTCGTACCAATAAGCAGACAATAAGATTTCTATAATACCGAAACAAAAATATTTCTGACAAAAATTGTACCGACGTGACACTTTCACTTGCTACGCGGTGAAACGTCAACTCCATAGACAAATCTCTAGTTTAGTTTGTTGTTGTGTTGGCAGCCGGAAGTCTTATTTTATTATAAAAAATCTTATAATTTGCCTATGGAACTGGAATTATATTCTTGAATTCGATAAAAAATATATTTTAGGAAAAAAAATGAAGCGAGCAATGTTTTTTTAAGGTTTCAGTTGTGATAAATATAAATATTATAATATTCTTTGATTAAGTTCTAAAAGAATACGAAGGATTCGGAGCTAAGCAACTCTTAAGTATTTACAGAAGTGAACCTACTTCTCTTCAACCTGTTGCAGTCCACTTGCAGGACATAGGTCTCCCCCATTTTGCATCAGATATCTCACCCCTCCACTTCCTTCGTCCAGCCTACACAGAACTTTCGCAAGACATCGGGCCGACGTGCGTCCAACGCGAGGTCCTACGCTACGCTTGCCACGACGCAGTTTGACCCTTATGCTCCAAAGGTCATCAGTTTGCGACATACGTGACCAGCCCACTGCCACTTCAACTTGCTGATCCGGCGAGCAAGCTATGTAGTTACTTTAGTTCTCTTGCAGATGCCATCGTTTCTAATTTCATCCAAATGAGACCCTGAGAATAGCTGGCATTACCCGTTAAATGACATTCAATTTCCGAACCAATCCCTCAGTCAGTGTCCATGTCACAGCTGCGTACAGGTATTAGTACGGGTAGAACGCATTGCTCTAAGACCTCCTCAAGTGAAGACCTGAAGTAACTTGCCGAATTCCTCCCAGCCCAACTGAATCCTCCTACCCTACTAAATTCGTTCACGAAATTGTGCCTACCAAGTCAGATAGTTTGGCCCAAGTAAACGTATTCTCGTACTACTTCGAGAAAGACGTCGTCACCGTATGTACCTGTAGCTTAGGTACTGGTTATAGCATGACAATGTCTTTGAACATGGATTTTGTTCGACAACGTCAGTAAAACTTTGGTGAGAAATATACTTTCCATTGACGTTAAGGCCTCGTTCAAACTAGTCCAGGGTCTTAGACATCCTCATTGTTTATGTGAACCGTTTCGGGGATATATGTTACATATTATCCACCCGTCTCACACCGCTTGACACTGGACGGGTCTTGGATCAGAACGGTCATCGTAGCTTCGTTGGAAAGACACTTAATCACCTTGATATATTGCCAGTCGATACCGCATTGCTGCAGAGCCTCTAGAATTACTCAGGTTTTCCCGTAGTCCACAAATGGATAAAAACAGCAGCAGTTCCTTTAAGGAACGGATCCCCAAACATCGGAGTTAAGAATGCGAGAGGAATAAACCGAGGGACCGAAGTACTCCCTGATGCCCATACCTACGGAGATGCAAGATATTCTGTAACTGTAGCGTCATACAAACAGTATTAGTACGAAAGAGGAGAGAATGGTAATCTGTCATACAGGTGCATCCTAGTACACACACCAGTCTTTCACATATACCTAATGATTGCAGTATTTTTTGCATAGTCCGTTATTGGTGTTTGGAATGAATAAAATAAAATAATGATGAAGTGATAACACAAAAAAACTGTGAAACAGCGGCAAGCTTTCTGTTTCGCCGAGTGAGAGGTTGGTAACGCCATCGCTGCCCCTTGGTAGTCACAAATGGCCATGGGTGGCGTTCTCAAGATAATATTACCATCAGGTAAACCGTCTACTCATGTTTCAAGAACTCCCGGTGGGTTGCAGCCGACCAGGGGGCATACCACCATGTCTAAAACAGTATTACTGTAAGAATGTTCTTACTCTCTGTGAGGTAAATCGATAAAGAACAGTTAATGCTATAGATTTTTTCCCAACAAAACTAGCTGAAGTTATAGAACTGAA
The DNA here is from genome assembly GCA_019425675.1 of Leucinodes orbonalis. Lineage (NCBI taxonomy): Eukaryota > Metazoa > Arthropoda > Insecta > Lepidoptera > Crambidae > Leucinodes > Leucinodes orbonalis. The sequence continues at coordinate 17,735 of PQWD01002536.1, read as the reverse complement.
CCTCCCTATAGTTTAGCGTCACCGGCCATCGGTTAAATAAAATAAATTAATGAAAGTGCATCCGATTTATTTAAAATATAAATACGATTCCAAGATAACAATATTTAGAAACATTTCACTTATGCTACGTTATATTTGAAAATAATTTCTTCATTCATAATTTCATTAATTGATTTCATAACAATACTGTTTGTTAACTTAATTTATATAAAAAAAACGTAGGTTATATCCTAATCACTACTATACAATAGCACATTAAAAGCCGAATCTTTAAATCCAGAATATTTATACTTAATCTAATATTGTAATTAGTGTTTTTTATAATTCGAGTACACGATACAAAAATGTTTATTATATAAAAATACACTTAACACGTAATAAATTAAATCTCGTCAAAAAAATAATCTGTATTAATAAATAAATTCAATCTAATAATAATGCAATGCGTTGACAAATATAACAAAAACACACAGCCATTTTATTGTATTATTTCTATGTTAAGTTACTATTTTATAATTGGTACAAAAATAAGTGTAATAATAAATAAATAAGAATCATTGGTCTGTGTTGTTGATTGGTGGATGGCAAATATTAGGCTACACAAAATAATATGAGTATCTTTTGTCGCAAGTAGGTATGTTTGCATTGTTATAGTTATAGGAAATAATGACTTCCAAACAGTGTCTACAACATTATGAACTAGTAAAAAAAATTAAAGAGTTTTTAATAAACATTCCCTCACAAATAATAGTCATAATAATATCCTCTACGCAAAATTCACCTAAAATGCAACATGTCATAATTTCTCAATAGATTTCCTAAAATGATGTTCTATATTATCACTCCTAAATAATGCAAGATAGATATTTATTATTAGAACGCCAGAAACTGCCCGAGAAGCAAGAGTAGCAACAAATAACTCGTTATTTATTACCGAGGTCTACCTTGCAAAAAGTGAAATGATCATCTAACAACGACATCAACACTTGAAGCAACATCTAATATATTTGGTACGCATCGAGCGTTTAAATAACATTCTCGGAGTCGATCTCCCTGCTCTACGGTCATGTACATGCCCTCTTCCTCGTACGTGGAGTCGTGCTTAGCCAGAATACGCAGCAGTGGACGGAGTTTCATCCACCATTGTTGTTTCGGAATCCTTTGACTGAAAAACAATATTATTACTCATTATCATCGTTTCAGATATCTTTTGTTGCGAATAAAATCTTCGCTGATGGCTTTCATAGCTATACCGGGCAAGCGGCGAACTTAACAAACGTGTAGTACGTGACAAGTTGAGATGGAAATTTTCTAGTGTTGTGACATTACTAATAGATAGATAGCTTATCGATATTTTTTTGTCAATTTAGCTGAGCTCGCTACTTGTGTGGTTAATCGAAAGTGACCTCCTAGGGAAGCCCTGGATTAATTCTTCGAAAAGAAAAAAAGGACAATAAAAATCCACTTACGCGAAATTCGTCTGGCACTTGATGTCTTCCAGTGGTGTGAATTTGTATTGGCGCTTCACAATACCGAGCAAGCAGGCGCTGTCGGTGCATTAGCGGGTCCGCGCTGCAGAGTCTCTACCAGCCAGTGCAGACACTTGGCCGCCATCTTGGTGCCCATGTTACGGTCGAACGGCGGGCGACCCGCCTTGCTGCATGTGACCTGAACGCAACATTTGATCATATCGGAGCTGCAATTACTACTTTGTTTACATAAATAAGTTTTGATATATAAGTCTACAACTTCGCAACTGAAATTAACTGCATCGATATGACATGGTATTGACTAAAAAGCGAGTGCCCAAGTTTATTAGTAACAAAATAATTAAAAGTTTTTAAGAATGCGTTGTAGGCAGCAGATATATGGAACGGTTTATTCCAACCTAGCGGACTAACAATTTTAACAAACGTATCGAAAAATTTACCTCAGTTTTGCACCTATCACTCATTATACTTTGAGCGCCTTGTCAGTAACCGGTGACTGTGATACAATAGTTTTTCAATTGTGTCTTATATTACGGCAGAGAAAGATAATGTTATCTACTTTGTTACATGTAATGCAAACCAATATGCAAAGAGATAAAGTCCATAATAGTGTGGCCATATTTAAACTCACCAAGCACATTCATCCTGGCTGTAAACAACCCCTTGCCCTCTTCAGAGTAAAGACGGTATATGAACTCCGTGTTGTAGTTGTCGTTAGCTTTTTCGTTACGCAGAATAAGGCCGCGCTGGATACCACCAGTCATCTTAGATGCCATGTGGTACACGTCTTGCTGAAGGTCCTTGATCGAGAACTTTTCCTCGTAGATGTATGCAGCGTCGGCACCACCAGCTAACCCTAAATATTTATTAAAAATGATTTATTATTTGCTATATCTAGACACTTTCAAAACAAATTCATTGAAACAATATACAGGTAAACATTGTAAACGGAACCCTAGACGAATAGTAAAACTAAAAACATTCGTCGAATTTTTTGTCTATCTATTGTGTAACTTTTATGCAAAAACTACAGACTGATTTGATGAACGTTTTCCTTGATAAGTCATTTAATTTGAAGATCTGAATACCAGAAAGGAAACCTTAGCAGTCCGACTAATGTCTATGAGCCGTTAATATAATGCTTTACGAGTATTTGTTAAATAATATGATGAGTATTCTGTGGCAAAAATGACTATCAGGTTGCTATAATAGATAACTAATTGGATATAAAAAAATGTTTTATTAAATAAAATTGACATTACCTGCTAAGGTAGCCAAATAACCGCAGTAGCCACCCATAGTTTCAATAACGAATACACGGCGTTTTGTGCCCTGAAAAAAAGATGATGTTTTAGGCATTACAATTTCTTCTTCAAATAATAATCAACATTTACTCTACACCAAAACGATGATGAAAACGACTGTTTTCACATAATATGGTCAACATGGTGTAAAATATAGAGTAAATTGTATTGTGTTTGATAAAGCCAGTAAGATATCTACGACTCAATCTTATCTTCCTCCGCCATAGCAGTAACGACTTCAGTGCAAGTTTTACAAACAAACAGACAAAGAATTATGATATACCATGACTTAAATCTTACTACTTGCCACAATTACTACTAAGCCTACTAAGTGTTCTCACCTGGGCAGACTGACGGATGCGGTCGCAAATCTCTGTGATCTCATTGAGAGCGGTGTCAGCGCCGAGCGAGAAGTCAGTACCGGGCACGTTGTTGCTGATAGTTGATGGAATCACCACCAGAGGCAGGCAGAACTCCGGGAATTGAGCGCGAGACTCGTACAACTCCAGACCAGCTTGATACGCCTAACGATCGATATACAGTTCCGTCAAATCAACAATAAGACGTTACTTTACAAATATGATTAGATAGACCCCCGTAGTCTATACCCCCAGGTATAGGATCTTTGTGTCGTCAAAGCCTATCGTAACAAGGGAAAGATTTTCAGAAAAATACAATTACAATAATTAGTGAATGGTTTAAAGTGCCTGCGTTTGTTAATCCCGTTAGCGCCACTGACGGACATTCAAATTGATTTTCTATAGTGTCTGGATTTCTGGCCGTTTAAGTTAGATTTCGAAGTAAGTTAACTCCTCCGAAACCGCTTTACCCATTATCATGAAATTTTGTGTAAGTCAGAGTATGCATTTTTTTTAAACTGCTGAATGATAAAGGAAGTTCATTTTTTCTAGTGTGTCATCATTAGAAATACATACAACTCTTTCAAAACCAACCTACCTATCTAATATTAATAATATTTGTTATTTAAATTTTATCTACACACATTTAGATGGAACTATACACCATGTACATACATTAAATAATAAATTTAGTTATAAACGTTAAAATTTTACCTCAAAGCCACCAATGATAAGCAGCCCTTGAATATTAAACTGCTTAATACGTGCTGCTATATCTGCCTTTTTGTCTCCCGGCAGAGTACGCTTGGTACCGAGAAATGCCCCTCCTTGAGCCACCCAGCCAGTCACATCCGACCTGTTAAAGAAATAAATAAATAAAAATATTTTTCATATTTTTGTTAAATAATAAAATGATTAAAAATATAACTTCCTTATTTATCCTATACAGGCGTGTAAATATTAAAATATGACACAGTGGATTTTAAATTTTTGTTTCAGATTAAATAAAATCATTAAGCAAATAAAAGAAATATTGCATGAAAATCTACTATTTGTATTTGGTATAAGGTAGGCTTTTGTACAATAAACACAAGTATTTAAAAAATTAAATATATTACCTATGCTTATGCGTTGTTTAGGTACTCCTTATAATAAAATACTTGCCTAGCCAGAGCCCAAATGGCGCTGAGTAAATGTGATAGTATTTAAGTACTGACACTCACCAGTCCATCTTGACGATGTTGCCGCTGATAAGACCTTCGATACCGTCGTGGATACCTAGCACGGTATCTCCACGGTAGATGCAGTTTCGCACAAACGAGCGCACGGCGGCGTTCATACCGCAAGCGGGAGCACCAACGTGCATCACCGCTAATGTGTAGCCTTCCTAATAATATAACAAAGTCAACTTGTCATGTTCAAGGTCGTCGAAGGGGAGTGCCTCAAGGACTCGCAGTAGGTCCTTTATTTTATGTTATTTTCACTAACTAGTCTAACTACGTTCCTACTTGTCAATAGAGCTTCATATTCACTATATTTAATGATAATCTAAAGCGCCATTCACCAACCCCTACAGCTAGAAGACTGGCGAAATGTTGCTGAATGATATGATTGGCCGGAAGACCTATATGGCCAGCAACGAACTGCGATAGGTTGAATAGAAGATAATAAATATAATAAAATTATTACTAGTCTGAAACTTCTTATCACAAAAATACTCATCTAATAGCAGTGTGTACCTTAAGGTTTTAAAATTACCGATTAATTAAAAAGGGTTGAGAGAGTGATTGGTCAGTACATTAGCATTTGGTGGCCAATACCGCTTTAATTTTTAAATTCGCATCCTAATAGCCTTAATATTCAAATATCATTTGAGTTCAATTGTAATTCAACCTTGGAACCAATTATAAGCAAGCGTCTTGTATCGTCAAAGTCACAAGAGCAATTTAGTAAAGAAAAGATATTGATGGCAAATCTACGCTACGTCGTAAATACAAATTATTGACACTGTGTTATCAGACGCTAAGAACAACATGTCGATTAGATTATAAATAAGAACATACATTACAAAATATTATTGTTATTGATTTGATGCAGGCAATGCTGTATTAATTTTTCAAAAAATGCCAATGCTTGCAGCCTAGTTATAGACGTATTAATGATGGTATGTTTTGTAATACATACATAAAAATTATTTTCGTTTTATTACTTGAATGAAATTGCCAAATGAACAGTAGAAAGATAATAAAACATAGTGGTTTTACTTTTCACACTAGTTATCAACCTGAAAAAGAAAACACTATACTAACTATTTTTTGAACCTTAAATGTATATTGATCATTTATTGCTACATAGGTCTCTTGGGTACTAACAAATATATTCTCAGATCCTTTTGGTCTCCAAAATTCAATATTATATTTACCGCTGGTTTTCCACTCTCATCGAACGCTTCCTTGGGCGGCTTCAGGCGGGTTAACATTTTGTATGTCTCCAAATTACGGGCAAAACTACGACCACGCAGTTGCACTGCTAAATCCCAGTTCTTATCAGCCATAGCCTGAAATAAAGCAATGCACCGATGATGGATGTAAATTTACTTACTAAGGTTCGTACGAAATTAAAATAATTATGCAATAATCAATCGTCTTATAATCTTTACGATATTTGTCCCTATTTAATTTATTTTCTTCTGAACGCATAAACTTAATTTAGGTTGCATTTCGGAGAGTGTACGATGGATTTGGACAATTGGCTCCCCCAGCACCATTGCACTATTCTACCCCTTGTTGTCGATATATCATTTATTCATACAAAAAAGTTCGGTTCTTCCTTCATCGTCCGAACTGTAGTAGAGTGTAGAGAGTGGAATTCCGAGACTTTCCTGCGACTGTGTTTCCCGATACGTACAATTTAGGGGTTTTCAGGGCAAAAGAGAATAGGTTATAGTTGAATTTGCGTGTTACTCTTTAGGCCGCATCGTTGATTTCCATCAGTGAGGTAGCAGACGAACATACTCAATTTTTTATTTTAATAAACGGTTGAGAAATTTACCTTCCTACATCTTGCATAAGTTCTTAGTTTACTTTTATATTGAATATGCTATTAAAAGACAAAATATATTTACTATCAATGGTATTATTCTGAACCCCTGTATTAGATTTCATATGTCAGCTATCATATTTTTTAAATTTAGCACAGTGTCTTGGTGTATATAGTATCGTAGGGTTTTAAGTTACCTGGGCGACTGCCTTTGTGCGGCGCACACATTCCATAAGCGGCAGGCGTACAGCCTGGTTACCGTCCAAGGTCACCACACACGGTTCCGTCTCAGGAGTCGCTTCCATCAACGCCATTACAGCTTCAGCTCCCATACGGCAGCCCTAATAAATAAGAAACAATTTGATTATGCTCCTTGGTTTTAAAATTATATGACTAAATAATACTTGTAGTTAATAAAATAAATTATCATAAAATAAAAGTTTCAGAAAAGTCTTCAGTCAATAATTTTAGACATCGATTCAACCTCAGTGATTCGTGGAAGGTAGGCACATGCCACCGTACCTACAACATATAAGACTCTGGCTAATCGTCAACCATTGGACCACTGGACCAGGGCTCTAAGTCTGACTGATGCTTCATGGGAACGAGAGTTATCAAATAACGCTTATTTAAGCATTCGATTGTACTTTATGCTGATATGATTATCTAACACTCCTTATAGACATGGCGTTACAAATTCATGCAGACAATACATATTCACAATTAAAATAGCTATATAAAGATTATGATAAAAGCGAGCAACTAGAAATTACCTAGCCTTAATATGGTTAATATTGAAAAAGAGAGTAACAAAGTACTAAGACACACACGTTTTCTTACCAAGATCCTGTCGAAGGCGGAGGGCGACCCCCCGCGCTGTACATGACCCAGCACTGTGATGCGCGTGTCCTGCTGCAGATTGTCCACCACCACCTTTTTCACCAGTTCGGCGGTGATGGGCTTACCTTCGCGGTCTATTGCGCCCTCCGCCACGATGATAATATTCAAGCGCTGGCCAGACTTCCTTTCCTGTTAGTAGGAACGGTAAATTACTATTACAATTTTAGCCTTTTCTTTTTTAAGTACCAATGAAATACAAGAAGCGATAAATAATATAAACAAACCTAAACTTATACGGACTGTTTTACAGTACCTAATTAGATACTATACAATTTTATTCCTTTTAAAATTAGTCATAACAAGTTAACTCCTAAAAATGCATCAATCCATTAGTAGGTTTAGTAGGTAGGGTTTTAGTTTACTTTTTCGCTACTGGTTGGGTATTAAATTTATAATTTGTGATGATAAATCACAAATTATAAATTTAATACCCAACCAGTAGTTTGTGATTTATCATCACAAATTATAAATTTAATACCCTAATTATAGTTACTAAAAATCATAATTATTAAGATATAAAATATTAGATTTATACATAAAATTTATCACAAGTTATAACTCAGATTATAAAAACACAATAAAATAAAACCATGAAAAACCCAAGCATAGGATGAAAGAAGATATAATAAAAAGAATCCTTCGGATCGTATTACATAACTATGATGACTAAAATAGTAAAAATATAACTACTAAGCTGGAATTAATAGTCTAAAACACACAATAAAATAATCAGTTACGTATGGTTTCCAATAAACTTAAATACAGCAAAATGCGATTCAATTTTACCCGTATGTATCATTGCATTAGCGTTCAGCAGATTTAATATAATTGAACAATTATAGCGTTTATGGAGTGATATCACCCAAGCCAATGCCCAGCTAGTTATTGAGTTAATGTCTCCAATATGTTACCAGATTGTGTGTTTAGTTAACAGTGCCACTCAATTAAGCCTGCGTACCTGTTGCAAACGTTTGCAAAGCTTTTCAACCCAATTATTGGGAACAGGGTCCTCAGGGATGAATACTTGGTCCGCTTCGCTCGCCAGAGCGGCTACTAATGCCAGATAACTGCAACAAGCAGCCCGCTGATAATGGATCATGCATGGTAAGCCGAATTTCATGAGGATATGAAAGAGCATCACGGACAAATAGATGTAGAACCAACATAAATTTAAAGTATAAAATGAATAGGAAACAAAGTACTTAGGTATGTCCTACTCAAGACGAAAATAACTTACAGATGAAAAAATATTCCATTGTTCACAATGACATACTTACAAATGTAATCTAGGCTATATCATATCCATAATATTGCTTCATGAGTAGGTAAATTACTTCTGTAGTAAACTCTTTTTTACCTATGATCAATAGGATAACTGTTATGCCTAACTGTTTATAACTACTAACTACAATTTAGTGAAATAAAAAGAGGATCCTACTTTTATATAAAGCGGAACGCCACTCCATGTGTAAATAGTAGTAATAAGAACTAATTACATTTAAATTAATCATACCAATCCACTAACGTAAATGTAGACAAAAAATTACCTTTATGATATTATGTGATATATTATAATACTTATAATATAATTATTGTAATTAAATAAAGATAAATTTTACTTTTACAACATTAAACTAAATAAATATAGGTAGTCCCTATATTTCAATTGTCAACATTGTGTTAGTTCTACATCAAAGTTGATAGAAATGCCCATTACACTACAGATACAAAACATTTTGACATGGACAATTTTAAGGCGTAGCACAGAGTGCATTATCAATGAAAATTCCGATTCAGAAGATGAAATGAAGATATAAGTGATCCTGCTCCCATATGTAACTAAAAATTTTTTTCTTGCCTCTTCTATTTTTGCACACATCTTTTTTTCCCAATTGAGGGGCGCTGGGTCCTCGCAAATAAAACTATAAGTAGCATCCGTACATAGTGCGGTGTAAACTGCAAGAAAACTAAAGGATATTTAAGTTAGGAGAATAGATCCGTGCCAGGCAATGTCAGCATCAAAACATAACATAGGGGCAAAGTGCATAGTATGTGTGCTTGCCTGTTCTAATTTATCACAAAGTTTCTCCTTCCAGTCAAGAGAAGGTGGCGATTCAGGGATAAAAACAAAGTCTGCTTCGGATGACAATGCCGTTACAATAGCCAGGTATCTGAACCAAGGAATTTTCATTTTAATTATATAGAAATTATATTTTACAACATTAGTAAAACTAGCGCCTCAAAGGTTTAGTTAAGTGACATTTATGAAAACAATAATTTAAACTCTAAACTTAAGAATGTTTGGATTCCTGAAACTTACCCACAATGTCTACCCATAACTTCCATAATGAATGTTCTCTGATGGGAGTATGCAGTGCTTACAATGGCATCAATAGCTTCGATGATACGATGCAAAGCGGAGTCTGTACCAATTGTCATGTCGGTACCGCAGAAATCATTGTCGATGGAGCCAACCTACGACAAAATAAGGATAACATTTAATCATGATCTCTAATCTGAAAAAGAAACATATCGTCCGTCGCCTGGCTTATACATTTATCGGGAATCTCGACTGTGGCAGCTTTCTAACTCACTTTAATGGCTCCCTCACTAACACATATAAGCATTTTTCGTTTGTATTGTAGCTGCAGTACATCAGTCATCGCTTGCCGCTCCGCAGCCACGGACCACTAAATAGCGCGTCTGATAAAACTTCAATATTATTCTGATATATTTCTGATATACTTCTATACTGTTATTCTACACTCACCGTGACTTTCATTGGAAACACCTAAGCAAGAAAACTACCTCAAATTGGAGTCAGATATCTACAATTAGAATAACAACATGTCAACAACAGATATCCTAAAGTATAATATTTTCTTTAGTTTAATTACCACAACTACTACTATAGGTACAAAAAATTGGCCAAGCGCGAGTCGGAATCGCCCGTGGAGAGTTCCGCAGCAGCAAGTTACATAAAATAAATTATTTTTATTTACTTAGGCACCTAGTACAGCTTTAATATGAAAAATAGTGGTTCACCGATTATGACGTATAAAAACACTACACATCAGAAATCGTTCAAACTAAGTTTCATTGTTAGATTTTATGGTAATGTACATCATATATATATTTTTAATTTTATCAACCCCATAGGTTAAAATTAGAGGGGGGGGAGACACAATTTTTTCACTTTGGAAGTGTCTCTCGCGTTAAGTATTCAATTTATAAAAAAATATTAGAAACCTCAATACCATTTTTAAAGTTCTACACATTGATACCCCACAAGTGGGGTAAGTTCAAAAAAAAATGTTGAGTTTCAGTTCAATGTAGGGAACCCCAAAATAAGTATTCAATTTATAAAAAAATATAGAAACCTCAATACCATTTTTAAAGTTCTACACATTGATACCCCACAAGTGGGGGTAAGTTCAAAAAAAAATGTTGAGTTTCAGTTCAATGTATGGGGAACCCCAAAATATATTATTTTTTTTCAAGTTTCTATTTAAAACCTAATAGCGGTTCACAGAATACATATACGTACAAAGTTTGAATAGTGTAGTGCTTATAGTTTCGGAGAAAAAAGGGGTTGTGTTATTCGGACGGACGGACGGACAGACGGACAGATAGACAGACTTGACGAATCTATAAGGGTTCCGTTTTTTGCTATTTGGCTACGGAACCCTAGGGCTTATTACAGATTGATAGGTTGTTAACGAATACCATCCTTTTCTCTTTCTAGTTTCATCCAAAATGGCGGGATAACGGACATCAACTCACGGCTTATGGCCCGGGCGTCTTCTCATAAGTCGAACCCTAATGGATGGGTAAGCTATTTTCTCTCGTGAAACGCATGGGCGCCCTCGGCGAGTCAAGTCCACGGTGAACCCCAGGGAGGGAGGCTCAGTGAATGAGTGAACGGTTGCGTAATCAGGTACAGGAGAGTATGGGAATAGTCCACTAGGTGGTAGACTCGATACTGACTCGTCTAGGTAGATACCACCGCAGTGCCAGATATCATCCCGTGAAACAGGAGTGTTATGCACTTTTGTGTTTCGGGATGAGGGCACTGTAGCTATTGAAATTACCGGGTATAACAGACCTAACATCTGTTGTCTCGGGTGACAGGCGCAGTGCGGCGTTGATGGAGGAGTTTACATAACTGTCTATCAGTTGTTGGTCTCCTTTAATGCCGCTCTGTCATGGTCTGGCGTATCACTTAGCATTAGGTGAGCGTCCAGACCGTCATGTACACTTATACCATTAAAAAAAACTATGTACGGTGTACGCGTGACTATACGTAGTATCGATTTGGGAGTAATCGGCGCTTCGGGGATCTCCATGGGTCTCTCTCAGAAGCTCCCTTGGGAGAGCTCTTCCTGGTCTGGGGGTCGGTTGGATAGCGGCGCTATGCCTTGCAGATGGTCATGCGGGCCATTGTGTGGTCATAAATTTTCGGACTTGTGATTCCGTTCATATTTGCAGGTCGCGTGCAATAACATTATTTCTGACGTCCCGCCCCACCCCGTTATGGTACAAAGTGACAGGTTTTGTTTTGTATTTTTTGATGGCATCTTAAGGGCTCGGTCTATCTTGCAACCCTGGTATGTTACAGTGGTATGTACTGGATGGGTTCTCCTTTGAACGTAAGTGTGTCTCACCCGAGTTATTATGGCAGTCGTCACACAGTCCGCACATTGCCATTTTCCACTTGTCCAGCCACTCGGGGAAAACATCCAGGATTTTCTGTATCTTTTGGGCCACCCTCAATGGAATCATAGAGGCTGCGAAGAAAGCACTGTCGCTAGCAAAGAGACTAAACATACATCTTTTCTCATCATCATCTAGTTTGTTTAGCATATCAGTTATGATCAGAAATCACTCAATACTAGACTTGCACCTACCTACTACTACTACTACTCCTAGTAGGAACTTATTAATACCACAGTTGTAATATTCTTATTAGTTCTTATTGGTATACATAATAACCACTAGTTCTTGGTGGTCGCAAAAACGTAGTTTTGAGTACATCAGTGTTTGCATATAAATCACCAGAGGCAAAATCATAAAATATATGAAAATGTGGAATATTTAATAATTACCATTCCAGCAATGTGTAAATGCTTGTACTTTTCTCTTTGGTCCTTGGTTATTTTGTTGTTTTCCAGCAACTCATCTAGCAGGCTGGCCCATTCTTGACGAAACAAGTTTGCTCCAGTAAGAGACCCATCACCACCAATCACAACTAAGTTTGTGATGCCACGGGTTACAAGATTGTAAGCTGCTTTCAAGCGACCCTCTCTTTTACTAAAAATAAAGACAATCATATATATAAACTATATACTTATCTTAATATAAGTAAATAGTTTTTATTTAGTTTCAGGAACTTTATGGGAATGTTTAATATTTGCTAACCAATTGAACACCCGGTATTCAGACACGATAGAAAATTATTGTGAGGCAATTTTTCCCATGTTAGGTATTGCACAAGTTTTACATGAGTTACAGCAGTAGTTATTGCTACAATCTCACACTACTTTTAACATTTAAATATGTTCTTATTGTAAAATTAGGGAATTCATGTTACACTAGCTTTTGCGTGCGACTTCGTCTGCTTGGAATAGTTACTTTGGCCTAACGCTCTCTTTAACCCGCTACTTCATTATCAGTTATATCTACATTTCATGGTATAATAATTTGAAATTATCACATATTTTAACATTCAAGTCCCAGCTCCATACAAAATGCGCTCGGAAATTAGGCTAAGTGCCAAACATCTTTTTTTTTTTTTAATTTTGAAATAAGTCAATGTTTTTTTGAAAGATATGTTTTTGATGATTTGTCAAAAAAAAATAAGTATTATTTTATGGGACCCCCTTTTGTACACCCAGACACTAAAGAGCAAATATACCTTTATTAAAAACAAAAATATGTAGTTATCTATGTAATTTTATTTTGAAGGTAACACTTAGTTTTTTCAAGGTCAAACTACTTGCTGTTAATTTGACCTTGTACACTATGATTTTCTAATGTAACATAAATTCTACTATGTGAAAAACTTCTTATTTTCATTAATTTTACAATAACAACATTGAAATGTTAAAATTAGTGTGAGATCCTAGCAATAATTACTGCTGTAACTCATGTAAAACTTGTGCAATACCTAACATGGGAAAAATCCTCATTAAACATATACTTAAATTTAAACATTACTTGACAATAACAATAATAATTAAAAAACAATAACACAACACTTACATGAAATCCATGCAACGGGCTGATCCAATGATGGTACCGCCTTTGTGAATGATAGAACTGACAGAGGACCAGTTGGCTTCTTCGATGTTATCACCACCGTCTACCATACCTTGATAGCCTTCACGTATAAAGTAAACTTTACATCCCAAATAGATGCCCATACGCACAACGGATCGTACGGCAGCATTCATACCTTGGGAGTCACCTCCACTAGTAAATACTGCCAAACCTTTTCCTTTATGTGAGCCCCGCTCAATAAACCTCTGGGTGCTGGTAACATCCATCATGGGAGTGATAAATACTCCAACACCTAAAATTAGTTTTACACTGATTAAAAATGTATTTACGTTTTGCGGCTTAACTCCTTTATCAGATTTATAAACACTTTGTCAAACATTTTCGAAATTAATCATTTATTATTGAAATACGCACCGAAAGAATTTTTAAATCTTAAAAATTTGAATTTATCCTTGACTTAACCAAGGTGACCTTTCAATGACACTAATGACAGAAAGAAATCAGAATATAGAATGACATTGACACTAACGACACTGCGCGCTTTTAAATTAACTACCAACAGATAGAACTTGTAATAAAATATTTGTTTGAGGAGACGCATTTATAATTTAAATACTTCATTCGCGATGACATAAATTTTCAGCTTTGAAAATATATGCATCACATGTTTTTGTTTGACACTGTTTCCTTTTAATAAGCTTAAAAGACAATATAGTAGAAAACTTTTTTTTAATAGTAGCAAGCAAGTGGTTTGACTTTGGTTGATTTAGTAGTTATTTGGTAAATAGATTGCTTCACAAACATACAATACCTTTTTTATATTTACAAAACAAGTAATACCTTATGTACATTATAAAACTTTTGCTTTAAATAAGACTTAACGTACTTAATATTCAACGGTGTTGTTCGTGTTTTAGTGTATAATTTTAAAGTATTGAAACATTTCATATAACCAAACAAAATGTCTGCTGAATCTGATATGGAATATTCAGACAACGACGGCGATGACTACGATTACTATGGTGGACAAGATGATTGTGATATGGAAACAGTAGATCGTAGTAAATCAGACCCGGAGTATTTTTTATATTCATGTCTTAAGGTTGAAGAAGTTGAGAAACTGCTAAATGAATCGATTGAATTGCTTAGTGATAGCCTTCAAGTTACGCCTTCACTTGCCAAGGTTTGTTAGAGTTCAATGATATGTTACTCTTCGTTGGTGTAAGTTTGGAATTCTTAAATAAAAACTGCTTACAGGTTATGTTACACGCATATGAATGGAATGCTCAAGACATAATAAATAAATATAAGGAAAATGCGAACGAAGTTTTGATTTATAGTCGAGTAAAGCCCCGTGTACCGTCGGTATTACAAGCAGGGACAAGTCGCACTGCATGTGCTGTTTGCGCGAACACTCCACCTCTTCATAAATATAGTGCTTTGGCTTGTGGTCATTACTTTTGCAATGATTGTTGGGGTATGCACTTTGAAGTACAAATAATGCAAGGTATGTCTAATGTTTTTAATAGTCATATAAAAAAAGATTTGTATCTTTGTGAGCCCAATAGGGAGATTTTTTTAAAATACTGTTTTTTTTACAGGTGTCTCTAATACAATACAGTGTATGGCACAAGAGTGTGAAGTTAGAGCACCTGAGGATTTTATATTATCACATGTTCCAAAACCTTCTTTGCGGGAACGTTATCAGCAGTTTATGTTTAAGGATCATGTGAAATCACATCCTCCAATTGAGATTTTGTCCAGGACCTAATTGTCAGGTAATTAAGTGCAGTATTCATATGGACCTAATACATCTAAAATAACTTGTCAGCTAGCTGTAATTTGAGTAATATGATAGGTTAAAGGCCTTGACATCTTGTGTAGTATAAGCATCATCATCACATCAGCAGTATTAATTACTGGCCAAAGGTAGAGATGAATGGAAAAAAATGGAAGATCATGCAAGTATTGCAGTGAAAACTTATAACCAGTCAGAAGTACAATTGACTCTCAAATGAGTCCAAAGTGCATTTGACTGTATACTGTAGTCAATAATACTTTAATTAAAATAACAGTTTATTTATTTTAAAAAGTGATTTTGCCCTACAAAGCTGGTTAAAGTACTTTTGACTAAGTGATTCCCCAATCAAAGAGGTAAACACAAATTAACAGTTAACTTAAAACAATGGAGCAGAATAATTTCTGATTCATTCCATTGTTTTGGAATGATTCCCGTTGTTACAATTTTATTGAATAATTTGTTTTGGATTGGGCTTATTTCTTCTACAGTGCCTCTAATTAGCTCATTA
This sequence comes from Leucinodes orbonalis, assembly GCA_019425675.1. Lineage (NCBI taxonomy): Eukaryota > Metazoa > Arthropoda > Insecta > Lepidoptera > Crambidae > Leucinodes > Leucinodes orbonalis. The sequence goes on along the minus strand of PQWD01002536.1, from coordinate 2,055 downwards.
GGTATGTTGTCAGGTCCTAGAGATTTTTCCAGCTTCTGCAACATGATGGCTTTCTCTACTTCTTACAAGAGTATTGGTGACATTTTATTGTCCCCATAATGATCATTATTGCCGTCCTTGTCTTGGTTGATGTCATTATTCAAGTAAAGAGTTCTATACTAGTCTGTAGCAAGACTTTGGATTCTTCTATGATTTGTCACTTGTTTGGTTCTAGTTCTTTTTTTTTAATTTTGGTATCCATTCCATTCTATATCTTAAGTTCTTTGTAAGCTTTTTTGTTTCACCTGATTTTTCGATTTCTTTCAACATTTTTTTCATTCTTCTTAATTTCCTATCTTTTTTTATAATTTCTTGCATTTTTTTGCTCAGTCTAGATATTATGTGAGGATTTTCTTCAGTTTTAAATTTGTCTGTCATTAGAATTTTTCCTTTCTTCCAGGATTCTTTTGTCTTCTCACTAAATTTTTCATCTTTGGTTACATCTTTTTCATTTTTGACAGTTGTCTATTATATATAAATACAGTTATAAATAAATTACAGAACACAGTAAACATAAACCCAGAATATGCATTCATTAGACAGTGGACCCCAAACTAGGGAATCCCTTCTTGGGGATCCTGAGTATGCTACCTTAAGTTATAGATCTTTCCATTCAAGGCCTTAGTGTCCCAAGGTCTGTCACTATTATTTGTGACCAGTTGTAGTAACTTGCAGAAATGGAGCATGGTCTCTTATCCTTACTAAGGAACAAGGGATGCACAACATGAATTGGGAAGGACTATGTTAGGTGTTCCCTGTGTAATAAAATCCAAAACAAGAACATTTGTAGGAGAACTGACAACTAACGAAAGTACATATCCAGTAGGGTTTGCAAGTTGAAGTGGCAGTGCACATATGTAGAGTGAAGAACTTAGGGTATCCAAAGAGCTACACTGCTTCCTAGCCAGTCAACTGCACCAACTCGGGGACTTATGCATCTTTATGTTCACTCCTCGGAGATGTAGATCTTGCAACCCCACTCTGAACAGCCAATTAAGTCAGAAATCATCTGAGATAGCCACTCCACGAGGCCGGATACGGTCCGTAGGGGCTTTCCGGTCCCTGGTGTCACTACATATCAAAATACGCCACAGTCCTGTGGTGATTGACTGCATTGGTGCAATGGGGTCGTCACATGCCCACGCTCTAAGAGTAACCAACAAATATTCAATAAAATGATTTACATTAAATTGAATATTTGTTATTTTTTTCCTTCTTTCAATTACTGCTGAATCAGTATATATGATAGTAGAGCATTCACGTATTAAGTTACATAGTTTTGGAAGATTGAAAAACCCCCTCCACCTATGTAACACACCATTTTTTAACAGGACAAAAGTAAGCATACATGTATTGTAGGCATTTCCTGTAAAACAAATGAAATTGATTGTTGATCCAGATGATTTAAATTACCTAATTTGTCATTAAAAAATAATACTCCCGAGAAATATCCTATCTAGTAATGCAACATCAACATTTTTATCAGATCTCCATCAGTTGGGTAGAATTTTCATTCAAATTTCACATGTCAGAATGTTCGTGCTTTTGTACCCTTTCAGTGACGTGTTATTCATATTGCGTTACATTATAGTTGAATGCTCCCTAGTTTGCCTGAAGTGTGTAAAGCCTGTTGATAGCCTGCCTAGTAGCTATTACTGGTAGATTGAATTTCAAATCCTATTAAATGCTTTAAAGTACCTTTAGGTATTGTAAAGCTTTAAATCTGGAAACCAAATTTCTATGAAATCGCAATAATATTTGGAAAAATTTAATGCATAAAGTGATATACATTTTTTTTATCTGCAGTGGATATTTCGCGCTTGGGTGCGTGAAGGTGCTCGCCGTGTGGAATGTCGTGGCTGTGAACTACTTACATGTTTTTCATGTGGGGCACCTCATCATGCGCCCACTGATTGTGCAACCATAAGACGTTGGTTAACAAAATGTGCTGATGATTCTGAGACTGCTAATTACATCAGCGCACATACTAAGGTTTGTAATACTAGCTTAACTCCT